>JACTOM010000922.1:4210910-4231530 GCA_015832385.1 Elymnias hypermnestra | reverse complement strand
TTATATATATATATGGTCTAACATACATACTTTTTTGGATACTTGGTAAATATGTGAACTGAATACTCTCATAAGAGTGAAGGAATAGAGAGTGCACTTGTGTTACAGCCCCCAGACAGATAAATTAGTAAATTAACCTAGTCGGAATGGAACCTAGGACGTCTGCTTGCAGAAGCAACACATCATTGTGCCAGCGAGTCTGCAGAATTATTCTTCCAATCAAGTTCTAATACATTTTATTTAACTTATTGTTATGAATGACACTTGATGTTAAAATAGTTTTAAGAAGAATTCTTTGTTATGTATTGTTTATATAGTGTCTCAATCATAACATAATACGAGAGGCAAGCCAATACTTAAACGCTACCGTAAGCTTTTTGTACACCTGCTCGCGTATTGAATTACAATATGAAAATTCTCACGGGCCTCATTGTGCTAGCATTAGCATAGATTATAGGTATTAATTTATAAGTTAATGTAAACTAATATTAGCTTTACCCGCGACATCTGCCGCGTTATTCCGACCCCGTAGGAATATGAAAAAATACGTTCTTGGTTAGTAAAGGTAAGGTAAGTAGCAGCCATTAACGTTCTATTGCTGGACAAAGGCCTCCTCCTTTTAGAAGAGATATCAGGGTTGACTTGCTCTCTCAGGCACGGCAATCCGACACGACTACAGCTTCGTACAATTACTGAAAATTTCTTAACAGAAAACTCAATATTGATTTTGGATACCCCGGACCTGTAATTAAAATCCAGGTCCTCATGTTTGCAGCCAAACAAGCTGATCATTACACCAATGAGGCAGTTCAATTATATAACGAGAAAGCCTTATACCCTTAGATTTATTTACTATTTTTATTTTTATTATATATCATTTTGATTTTAATACAAATTTAAAATTTATTTATTTATTATTATGATTAATTTAAATTGAAGTTTCGTGTTTTTTTTTATAATTGTACAAATTTTTAGTAAATTGAATTTAAAAGAATCCATTGTCGTTTTTGTTTTTGACATTTGACATTGACAACTAACAATTTCTGATCGCAACAATAATTTTTATACGCACTTTGGCGGATATCTATCTATTTCGAATTCTTTTTGTTACGGTTAAGTTTTGCCAACATTTTTTACTAAAATTGAAACATTCTACAATTATCATTTAGCTTTTTAATATATTACCTTATGTTTCATATTTGTTCTGTTAGCCTGGGATCTTACGACAGTAGAGTCATTACTGCTTCTTCTTGATGATAGGACGTTTGTTGCTCCTTGCTAATGAAAAAAAAACACAATAAATTAAAGGTTTCATTAACCTTTAAAAAGTGTACACAATACATATCTTTTAAACTGAAGTTATTATAGTTAAACAAGATAATTAAAAAGTATTATCTGGCATAATGCAATTGAGTTGATAAAACGTAATAAAGCCGACAATATTTTTTAATTATTCGAGATATATTTTAACAATAAACTTGTTAGATTTTGATAAAAAGATAATGCATGTTTTGTTAGAAATACAATAAAACGAAATAAAATTAATAGATGTATAGAAAATATGCTAGATTTTGTGTTAATGATGTTCATTACAATTTACAAAGAAGATATGTAAAATGAGAGAAATATTTTTCGTAAGCATTGTTATTGAGACTAAGGAAACTTTGATTGCAACTAAAAGTAAAGTAAACAAAGGGAATGAGCAATATAATTCATTTTGATTATACTTTATATGAATAAAATAAAGAAATCTTCAAAGGATTGTTTCTATATTATTTTTGTTAACATAACAACTTTGTAATTGTATTCTAGACATAACGTTTGTACACTCAATTTATATCTGAAAACAAAACTAAACAATCACATATCTTCATAAATATAATAATTTTTAATTCATAATGTCATTTTTACAATGGCGAATCCGTGTCGTGACTTCCAGTTTAAAAATTCTTGATGAGTTTTGAAAGAAAAATTATAATATCGCTTGTTTTATTATTTAAAAAACTATTAATGTGATATTACTCAGAGATTTTTACGTCCATAAAACATCAGTAATAAGATTGTCAATGTTAAAAATCTAATATTTTTAAGCACTATCGGTTTGACAGATGTCTTCTCCAACACACGTGATAGTGGAGAGATAATCAAAATCTTATTAGTAAACTGGCAATATTATACCATTTCTACATTTGCATGTAGAATAATCACAATAAATTTGATTACATTAATCAAATTTACTTTAAAAAGTATCTGGAAATGTTATATCTTATGATCAAGAATTTTTTTCGCATCTTTTATGTCTCGCACTCCAATAAAGTTATTTTATGTAACATCTGTGGTATGTTTTAACTTTTATACGAAATATTTTGCATTCGGAGATATTATCTATAGTTTATGAGGCAAAGTTTGGTATTTGCGATAACTTACACTTGTGGAAACAATCCTTTAAACATAATTGAAATAAGTATATTTAAATGCCATTCATAGCTATTATATATATTAATGTATTTTTATTTCGAAACCGTTACTAAACGAATCATTAACGAAAAGTGAACAATCATGAAGCTCTTATAGTATAAGTTTAATAAGAATCTATTTGTACAATAAAGGCTTATTTTTAATCTGGAATATCTGATTTAGGTAGTTTGTAAAATAATAAATTATAAAAATATCCATACAAGTTCAGAATACTACATATTAAAGCCGGATAGTTTGTTTGTGTGTTTAAACACGTTAATCTTGGAAACTACTGGTTCTAATTGAACAATTCTTGTAATGTTAGATAGCATATTTATCGAGATAAGCTATTTATAACGTTGCAATCAATAGAATCAGAGCATTAGAGAAAAATGTTGCAAAAACAAGGTCCTTTTGAGAGCTTTTATTGCGTGCGAGGTGAAAACGGTTAAAGTTACGCAACAATCATTTATGACGAAATTGTTCTTTTTAAAACGTTCTAAAAAAATGTCTGAGATAGTATATATCTATCTTTTAAGGTTGACTCTTTATAAACTCCTTTATGGTAAAAGTTTCGGACTACAAGCAGCTTCGTCTGCGACACACAACAGAGAGGGGAAATTATTATCACAAAAACGGTTATAATGACTGAACCTTAAAAGATAGACTCATACTGTCTTTGACTTTTAATTAGAAGTTTTTAAGGGAAACAATTCTTACATACGTGATTTTCGCGTAACCTTAACTGTTTACGCTAAAAACAGAACGGAATATTTCAATAGAGAAATATCCCTTATTGAACATTATTCATTGGTGCACCGTTTCGATTAGTCTTAGAGTGATGATATATAACTTATAACCTTCCTAGATAAATGGGCTATTTAAAAATGAAAGGATTTATCAAATCGAACCAGTAGCTCCTGAGATTAGCGCAATCAAGCAAACTAACTTTTCAGCTTGATAACATAAGTGTAGATTCGTAAAAAACGTTACTTTTTTTAAATAACGGTTTTGAAATATAGATGTTTTTAAGAAAACTACGTGAAAGTATAATCAAAATAAATTATTTTCTTTGTTACAATTAGCGAATTGAAGCTTGTAGAACTAGAAATTTCGAGAGAATGTCTAAAACAAGGCGTCAGAGTGAAAAACCATAGGGGACGTTCACAGTAGATAGATGTTCGTTTTATTTTCAAACTTCCTACCATATAAATTAAGTTTGTGTTCACTTGCTCCCGCTTTCCCAGGTTGAAGTGGATCATGAACAAATAAATAACATCTGTTAGTAAATATTACTATTAATAAATTATACGAGTTAATATTAGATATATAAATCGCCCCATAATAACAAAAAATGCCAATACATAAAATTTACGAAGAAAAGAATACCACATAATATTTTGAATAATCTTTCGTTCAACGAAGTGGACAGTATCAGGGACCTTGGTATTATATTAGAGCAAAAAATTATCCTTTAACACACATGGATGTTATAATCAATAAGTGCTACAAATTACTAGGGATTGTTTGGCGAAATCATTACTATTTGGAATTCATTCTATATGGATCCTATCAAAAGAATTGAATGAACCCAGAAACGCTTTCTTTTTTTATGGTCTGTACATGAAAAAAAGCAGTTTGAATTAACCTCTTATAATGATAGATTGAAATTCTTTAATGTTACGTCGCTAGAAAGTCGTCGTAGGGTCTCTGATCAAGTATTTTTATTCAAAATTTAAATAACAAAATAGACTGTCCAAATATTCTAGCTCATATTAACTTTTCTGTGCCACGGGCAACTTTCACTAACTTCAAACCATTCGCTACAAAATCATTTAGAACGGTCATTTAGAATCTTGATGTTCACAGTGTTTTAGAAAGGTTCTGCCGGGAACATAATAAGTTCATCAAAACTACTCCTGGTTACATCCACACCTCCTCACCTCAGGATTACAAGAAGTTATAGCCTCAATTTATAGTGCAAAAACCACATAATGTACTTATGGTTTCTATTCTTGTTTTTATTCTCAAAATTTAGATGTAGATTTTACTTTTTCGTTGTAACTTTCACATTGCACCAGTGTTATTTACTACTCTCATTTACATAGTTTAGTTGTTTTATATGTAAGCTTGCAACCCCGCACATGTGCAATTACAAACGCATGCTGGTTTGCCTGTAGTGGTAAACCTAATAAATAAATATTCATCAAGACGCAGCATCTCCAATTCCCATTAGTTCACACCCTATATATCTTGTTCAATTTTGTAATCGTCAATAACATACTTTTTGAAGAGAAACTTCTTTAGCGCCTAAATTAACGCGTGATTGGCGTCACGAAGACGTGCAGCGCTTATCCTACTTCGTTTGAAGGTTAGGTAGTTTCATTACTTACAAATAACATGTGGCATTTTAATTTGCCACTCGTCATTTAATCATTTAATATACCATTTTCTACATGTTAGAAATCGCGATATGTATTGGGCAACATATATATGATAAAGAGCTACCATTTGTCCCGGTTTTCCTGGATTTGACCTAATTTAAAATGGGGCTCGGGATTTCGGAATAATCCGTACAACGCGTGTCGGTTATTCATATAATACCAAATTGGTGTGCAATTAGTCTTCAGGGAATTACATTGGGCATATATTTCCAATAAAAGATGGTTGTCCTCTTTATTAATTATTAATAATGTGGTCAATACTTTATTAATTGTAACTAAGGTAATAACATGCTGTTAGCACACTTTATTAAAATAATTTTATCAATTTGTCAAGAGGGTTTATAAAACCATTGCTTTTCCCAATAATACAACGTTTTTCAGACTTTCTTGATATCATAGTTACATTTCGTTATATTCTCTTAACAAATATGGTAATTATTTGATCCAATCTAGACAGGATACTAGGATTCCCTGTTCGTTCTGAGAATCTAAAGTTACTAGGGCTCCCTGTTGGTTTTGTGAATCTATAATTACCGGGATTCTCTGTTCGTTTTGAGAATCTAAATTTACTAGGGCTCCCTGTTGGTTCTGTGAATCTATAATTACCAGGATTCCCTCTAAGTTCTGAGAATCTTAATTTACGAGGGTTCCCTGTTCGTTCTGAGAATCTATAATTACCAGGATTCCCTGTTCGTTCTGAGAATCTAAAGTTACTAGGATTCCCTGTTTGTTCTGAGAACCTATTATTACCAGGATTCCCTGTTCGTTCTGAGAATCTAAAGTTACTAGGATTCCTTGTTGGTTCTGGGAATCTATATTTACCAGGATTCCTTGTTCGTTCTGAGAATCTAAAGTTACTAGGGTTCCTTGTTGGTTCTGAGAATCTATAATTACCAGGATTCTCTATTCGTTTTGAGAATCAAAAGTTACTAGGGCTCCCTGTTGGTTTTGTGAATCTATAATTACTAGGATTCCCTCTAAGTTCTGAGAATCTAAAGTTACTAGGGCTCCCTGTTAGTTCTGTGCATCTGTAATTACTAGGATTCCCTCTAAGTTCTGAGAATCTAAAGTTACTAGGGTTCCCTGTTGGTTTAGTGAATCTATAATTACCAGGATTCCCTGTTCATTCTGAGAACCTATAATTACCAGGATTCCCCGTTCGTTCTGAGAATCTAAAGTTACTAGGATTCCCTGCTCGTTCTGAGAATCTTTATTTACCAGGATTCCCTGTTCGTTCTGAGAATCTAATGTTACTAGGGTTCCCTGTTGGTTCTGAGAATCTATAATTAACAGGATTCCCCGTTTGTTCTGAGAATTTAAAGTTACTAGGATTCCTTGTTTTGAGAATCTATAATTACCAGAATTCCCTGTTCGTTCTGAGAATCTAAAGTTACTAGGGTTCCTTGTCTATTCTGAGAATCTGAGAATCTAAAGTTACTAATTATTTAGTAATGTATTTTTTATAAAACTATCGCTTCCTTTAGCTACGCTAAAATATCTGGACAGGATATATTTTTAAATTGTTTTTGGCACAAAGGTTTTCGTATTGAATACATTTAAACCGTATTGAGCGAGTTTAAAATTGTAGTATATTTATATTGTACATCGTACTATAATAAATCTTCATAGCATTATTTTGAAATGCAGGTAAATAAGAGATAACGCGTTATTAATTTTTGGTTCGTTTTCTATTGTATTCTTGATAAAATATAGTATAATTAATGCAATTAGATGTTTTATAATACTTACCGACAACAATGCACCAATAAGGTCTGTTGCAATTGGATCTTCTGCTCTCATCTTTGGATCTTCTCTCATCTGTGGTGAATACAGTTCGGAAGTTCTCAACATATCTACTGCCCTTTCAATACATGCCACCGTTGATGGAGGTGCACCGTCCGTTGCTGCCGAGAGGAGGGAGATCACCTTGGAAAGAAATGCGAAACATAAGATTATAATCATCAAGAATTCAATCAAAGAATATGCAAGTTCTGGAAACCATCTCTGCGTTATATAATGGCAATCATATCGTAACTTCTTCTTCAACTCTGCATAACTTCATCTTTTAGACGCTGGGAAATGCATTTACGCATCCC
Source organism: Elymnias hypermnestra (assembly GCA_015832385.1). Classification (NCBI taxonomy): domain Eukaryota; kingdom Metazoa; phylum Arthropoda; class Insecta; order Lepidoptera; family Nymphalidae; genus Elymnias; species Elymnias hypermnestra. The sequence continues at coordinate 4,224,533 of JACTOM010000922.1, read as the reverse complement.
GAGTAGGGAGTGTAGGACTTACTGAAAGATCAGAATACCCACTGAAACCCAGCGGAACCCTCGACATCCCTGAGTGGAGAACCAGAGGTACGAGTACACAACCCACTCTGGTACCCCGGATGTAGCCGCCTCATCTCCATACTTTATGGAGGGGGAAGAAGATGCGCAAATCTACGCAACCTGCTTCTCCGCCTCCTCCGTCGGATAGGTGGAGCGCCGACATTGTCTCTCCCTCTCCGATGCCTCCTTCAGGGAGTCGCAGAAGGAAGCGACTGCCCTCCAGCCCGTCACGTTAGCAAGCATTACCCCAACTACGCTCACCAACGAGACGTTCCCTCCAATCAGCGACACCAAAACGAGTCGCTGAGGTCCCCATGCGGAACACTCTGCTATTGTGTGATGCGCCGAATCTGTGGTAGCACCACACTCGTGGCAGGCGGCCGATTCCTCACAGCCAACAATCTGATGCAGGTATTTACCAAAACAACCGTGTCCAGTTAACACCTGCACCAGTCTGTAAGAGTGCGATCCGTGCCCTCTGCCTAATCATTTCTCCAGGAAGGGAAAGATCGCCTCCACAATGGCTACACCCGCAATTGGGGATCCGAGATCTTCCTTCCACCGTTTGACTAAGGCGTTATCCGAGAAGGCCTACTGAGCCTCGCCACTATCAGGTACCCCACCTCTAGTTCTACCACCGTACAATGATAAATGCCACTCTGCCTAATTCTTTATTTAATACAAGTATTAAAATACCTCAATAAATATCCGGAACCTGATTCCAGGCTGGACAATTTTAATGCCATATACATCTCTACATATAATTGAAGAAGAATACTATACTTATTTATTAAGAGAGAGAAAGAGAGAGAGAGAGACCATTATTTTTACGTCATTTACACTTAACTAAGGAACAGAGTACATATCTAAGAATAGAGTATAAATGGATTTATTTTGGAGCAATTGTCCATGAATCAATTATAACCAAATTTATAGGTCACTATAATTAAATTTTGTGCCATATTGAATTTTAAGTATAATGACTTATTGAGAATATAATCTAGCATGGAGAATAAAATAATATATTTTATTAGCAAATAGGTATATATATTTCAGCTTTAGTAAAATTTGTTGTCAAAACTTAGTCGAAACAAAAATAATTCATTATTTAAAAATAAAGCGACCTTCACACCCAGCTTCTCGCCAAATTCCGTAAAATATTATAGTTGCGATCAAAAATTGATGGTTGTCAATGTCAAATGTCAAAACAAATGGAAAAAAAATATCATTTAAAACGTAAATAGTAAAAGAATAATAAAAAAAACCTTCACTTTTAAATCTCGTTTGGTTTCTGGACGATTTTCAAATTTTAATTTCCAAACGACGAGGCAGCAATTGATTTTTGTATAAATAGATTATTTTTCTTAGATGTTTAATGTCACTAAAATACAAATATTCTTTATTCAAGTAGACTAAATAAGCACTTTTGAATCGTCAGTAGTCTGTCAGTTGGTAGCAAATCTACCAGCGGTTCCGAAAGTTGATTCAATTAAGAAGAAACCAGCAAGAAACTCAGCGGTTACTCTTTCGACTATAGTTTTGTACTTTATCGTTTAATTAACCTTCAACACTATAATATGCCTTTTGTAAAAGGATGTTTTTGACATGTTAGAGGCAAGTCCAAATAGTATTCATTCTAAAATATGGCTTTACGTAAGTAAGGTAAGGTAAGGTATGCANACCATACTGCCCTGCCATGTTTAAATTTTAATGATTCCTTAAGTTTAAATAAAATGTTTATTAAAGTTATGTTTAGATGTTGTTTATCTTTAAATTATAATTTTTCATTACTATTAAGTTCTGAGAACTGATTCAACCAATAAAGACTGTTTGATCTCATAAATTTAGTAATTTATTTTCATAATAGCTTATGATGTGCCGTATTACCCGAAGTTACCCTATATATTTCAGCTTTAGTAAAAATTGTTGTCAAAACTTAGTCGAAACAAAAATAATTCATTATTTAAAAATAAAGCGACCTTCACACCCAGATTCTCGCCAAAGTCCGTAAAATATTATAGTTGCGAACAAAAATTGATGGTTGTCAATGTCAAATGTCAAAACAAATGAAAAAAAAAATATTATTTGATTTCTGAACGACGGGAGGAACATCAAACGTTTGACATGTAAAACGAAAATAGTAAAAGAATAATAAAAAAACCTTCACTTTTAAAGCTCGTTTGGTTTCTGGACGATTTTCAAATTTTAATTTCTAAACGACGAGACAGCAATTGATTTTTGTACATATAGATTATTTTTGTTAGATGTTTAATGTCACTAAAATCAAAATATTCTTTATTCAAGTAGACTAAATAAGCACTTTTGAATCGTCATTAGTCTGTCAGTTGGTAGCAAATCTACCAGCGGTTCCGAAAGTTGATTCAATTGAGAAGAAACCAGCAAGACACTCAGCGGTTATTCTTTCAACTATTGTTTTGTACTTTATCGTTTAATTAATCTTCAACACTATAATATACCTTTTGTAAAAGGATGTTTTTGACATGTTAGAGGCAAGTCCAAAACTTATTCATTCTAAAATATGGCTTTACGTAAGTAAGGTAAGGTAAGTAGCAGTCCATTAAGGTCCCACAGCTGGGCACGGACCTCCTCACTCATAGGAGAGAGGGTTTTTANCTCACTCATATGAGAGAGGGTTTTTAGAGCATAGACCCACCACGCTGCTCCACTGCGGATTGGCAGGCATAGTACACAAGTGCACTCTCTATTCCTTCACTTACATAGTCCGTTGTGAAAGAAATCCGACACGACCGGACAGGACCGACGGTTTAACGTGCTCTCCGAGGCACGGCGGTGAAGCACACCGCTAACTTCCCAACTTAGGGCAAATATTGAGAAAATCTTAATAGAAAACTCAATATTGGTTTTTGAAGTGGCCCGACCCGGGACTCAAACCCAGAACCTCATGTCTGTAGTCCAACATGCTAACCACTAGACCAATGAGGCAGGAATGGCTTTACGTGTTTAATGTAAAAAAAGTGTTGTATAGATTGGTGGCTTGCGTATACCTAAGCATCCAAGATATGTAGGTTACCTCACGTTTCTTCTCTGGATTGAATCACGATATCTTAGCAATAATTCACTTGTACAATCACTGGGCCATCGTTTAATATTGTACCAAAATATTCATCCACACGTAACATTGTACAATATATAAAGTAATCAAAAGTAAGCAGAATGTTTTGTAACATTGTTTTGGTTTATAAAAAATACGCCGACGAGACATAATAACATTATTTTGCCAACGATTGTTACGACATAACAAGGATATCTAATTACGTTATGTTTTGCTTCATATACGTAAAAAACAAAATTGTTGCTAAATGTATTATATCATGATTAGATACATCGATCCTCGTTCAGAGTTAAAATCCTTGGCTGCTTCACTTACAAAACACTTATTTATTGTTTTGTATTATTGTCCCGGGAGCAATTTCTAGAGTGTGTGTAGCTAAACTGTTTTGGAGCAGTTTATGCTTTAAAAACTCTCTCTTTTACAGCATCTTTCAGTCATCACATATTATATGATATTACAGAACAACTCAGAATCTATATTTACTAGGGTTCTCTGTTGGTTCTGACAATCTAAATTTACTAGGGTTCTCTGTTGGTTCTGAGAATCAAAAGTTACTAGGGTTCTCTGTTTGTTCTGAGAATCTAAATTTACTAGGGTTCTCTGTTGGTTTTGAGAATCAAAAGTTACTAGGGTTCTCTGTTGGTTCTAAGATTCTAAATTTACTAGGGTTCACTGTTGGTTCTGAGACTCTAAATTTACTAGGGTTCACTGTTGGTTCTGAGAATCTAAATTGACCATTGTTCTCTGTTGGTTCTGAGACTCAAAATTTACTAGGGTTCACTGTTGTTTCTGAGAATCTAAATTTACTAGGGTTCTCTGTTGGTTCTGAGAATCTAAATTTACTAGGGTTCTCTGTTGGTTCTGAGAATCTTAAGTCACTAGGGTCCTTTCTGGATTTTGAGAAGAACCCACAATAAACACAGTCGGGTGTTATTTTTCTATCATTTCGATGACAAAGTGATTTCAATTTATTATTTTAAGATATTTTAAGAGCTACCCGCGTAATCCATGTGATACTTCAAAATATAATACGATTTTTCAATAAGCTTTTTTTAATTCATTTAATTTAGCCAATTAAATGTAACCTATTAGAATTTACGACGATTTTATCTATATTTCTTGTGTTAAATGAGGTACAATCCGTTATTTTCCTTAAAGTGTCAATATTTTTATGATTATGTATACGAAAACGAAGACAGACGATAGTTAATGATACCTTTGATGATAGGAAGGAAAAAAATCGATCCTGATTAAAATATATCACATTTTGATAAGGCTTTATTAGCATTTTGTTACGCTAAATTGCTGGTGATTTTTATAGTAAAATAATTTTTCATGAAACTATCGATTTATTTAACTGCATCAACATGATAATGCAAATAACGTTTTAAAAATATGATGTTTTTTTAATCAGAATCGATTTATTCCCGTCCCATCTTTAAAGTTATCATTAGTAATATCGTCTGGTTTCGTTTTCGGAAACGATCTCCAAAACCCTGTATACTTTTTGAAGAACGTAAGCAGTTTGTTGGTAAACCTTTAATAAATACATTGCCGAAGTATATTACCTTTGTTATAGGTGCTTCTAATGGTAGCCCCTGGAGTTTAGCCAAAGAAGTTCTTCGTAGTCCATCCGAGGCTACGGAACGGACGTCCAATGATCCGCGTCGAATTGAATGCAGGGAACCACGAGCTCTGTCACACTCGGAGTTACTGGGTTCGCAGACAAACACCACGTGCGATGTGTTCCTTTATAAGAGAGTTATATGAGACTAGACTAGACTATCACAGACTAGTCTTATAGTACGGCGACATCTATTTGATGCTTATCTCTTCGCTTGTCCGATAGAAACATTTTTTTGGCAATTTTTTCCAAGTAACATGTACCAGAAGGAAAAAATAATGAGTAATCTGTCCGACGTAAATCGAGTTAAATGCAGCCGCTTGCCCCGCCCAGCATGGTTGAATGACGCTAAAGTGGCTCTTGGGACTTAAATGTTTATGAAAGACTACCAAATTTTCATATTTGCTAATAGTTAAACTATACAATGTTATCTTTTGTTTATTAAATTAAGACTCTGGTATAACGTCATGTAGCGCTAAACTTTGAAAAAGTGGAAAATGTCCGTCTTGTACTTATAGGCTCATATCATAAAAATTAAATCTTACCTCAAGGGTTTTCATTGTTATTCATATCACTTATATAATCAAAACCACAAATAATCATTAATAAACACTCATGTTTTATAAAATACCACAAAAAAATTTAACGACCTTGGACGCGAAACATGCACCGTTAGTAACGGTCACTTTGTAACTGATTTCTTTTTCGTTTCTTCAATTGTCTGGTGTTATCTCTAGTCATATTTTGTTACGACAGTTACCGAGAAGCGAAATAGATAATAAACACTATGACTTAAAAAGGAAGAGATGCTTATATTTCTGATTGCCCGAGTTGAGACAGAACTATCATATCATGTCATATTAACTAGTAGTAGACACGGGCAATTTAATGGTTATGTAACTTAGACCAAAGCCAAATCGGTCGAAAAATACAACGTTCCAAACTCTGAGCCTCCGCTTTTTAAATCTCTGATATCTTCTAAGATATCCATTTAAAATAATCCAGTTAAGATCTACATGATACAACGTATGTAATATATTTAATTGGATAAAGAATAACATTGTATTCTATAAAATAGCTTCGTAAATATATTTTATCAATATTCTACTATTTTGACTTTGTCTACCTGAGGGATATTCATGGTTTTACATACCTGCCTAAAGCTACTGCAGACCCTCGACAAGGTAACAGAACTGAATCGGGAGCTGCTCGTCGACGGAGCATAACTGGTGCTTCCCAATCTCGTACTCCACTCGCTGCCAATCTCAGAGCTTCACCACTTAACTGCTCAGTTAAGGGTCGAGGACCATCCTCTGGTCGCCAACCGACCACCCGGCACCATGATTTATTTGTGAGCTGTGATAGGAATTAACTTTATTTTCGTTATATTACTTGTTATTTATATACAGGGTTATTGGTAATTCAAGGTCTTCCTGTTAGGAAGTGATAGGGATAACAATTTGCGATAATTTAAAACTCCAAATGTTTGATGCAAAGGGAACCTATTTATCTTTTTTTTAATACAAGTCAATATTGCAGTTTCAAAAGTTTATTACAGAAAAAGTGCTAATTTAATATCCATTTTTTCTTTTTAATGAAAAAGAATTTTGGACCACATTTAAAAAAGCGAGATTTCGAGAGAACGATGTGATTTCAAGATTTCTTCGAAATTACTAAAAAGTATTGGCTTGGCTTGCAGATTATTTAAAGATACCGCCGTTTTCTTTAGTTTCTACCATTTCAAAGGTAAAAGATTGATCAAAAATGAAGCAGGTAATTCGAATTCTGACTAAACTTAACGACGTTCTATAAAAAATCTATAAAATGACTTAAGAACAATAAGTGTTTGGTTATTACTGCTTTCAGAGAGCTAAGAAAACGGTTATGTTCTTATAATAATCTGTAGGCCAAGTTACTTAAAGTAAATTCAATGAAATATTGAAATCATAGTCTTTTATTTGAATTTATAAATTTGAACTTTGAAAATGGTTGTTTTAATATTGAAAAATTACCATTTTATAGTTTTTATGAATTACGTGACAAAGTGAGATTTTTAATTGATACTTAATCTGTAATAAACTTTTGAACAATAGCTAATTTGCTACTTATATTATAAATAAAGCTAATTTTGAAAAAAATCTAAGAATAATGCTTATGTGGGTTTAAATTATGACAGGAGTACGTCGAATTACCAATAGCCCTATATACTGGCAAAGTTGATACTTTAGCTGGTTGAGGCGCGACTAGAAAAATCAGCTAATGACCAAGAATGATGCATCGCTCAACTCTTAGTGAAAACTGACCATCAGCGCGAAGGTCCTTAAATCCTTTCCCATTCCAAAATTAACGTTTTATTTTAAAAGCCTGCCGAAGTGGCCAGTTTCAAAAGTATGTACTATGTGTCGCTACAATACTAACAAGTATCCTTTGTTGATCGTCTGTGACTGCGACGAGGTCTCTACAGCGGTCAGCAGCAGCAGAAAGGGCGACTACAGCACCCACTTGGGCACGAGCTGAAGCTGCCGCTGCGCGTGCTTGCAACATCTCCGCACACCACGCCGTTGCACCCAATGTTTCCACCATTACCTGTATAAAAAGTATTGTTATATTGTTTACTGGGATATTTGCGACTACCTTTCCCATCATCGTTTTCCCAGATTTCTATCTTTTAATAAAAATCCTTCGCCGCGCATGACTGTTAAAAACTCAAAAACAACTGAACGGTTTTCCATACGGCAATAGACAGAATTATTCATGAGTATGAGGGCTTGGAGTTTCTCTACGCAATCAAATTAGAAATAAGGAGATGCGTAGAAGAACCAAAGTCACTAATATAGCCCTAAGAATCACGAAGCTGAAGTAGCAATGGGCGGGCACAAAGTTGGACATTGGGGTCTGAAGGTGCTGGAGTGGCGACCCCGGACTGGACGGCGCAGTGTAGGCAGACCCCCCACAAGTCGCTCGCCGGTAGGCGCTGGAGTCAGGTGGCGTATGATCAAACCTTGTGGGCATCATTAGATGAGGCCTTCGTCCAGCAGCGCACCTCCAGCGGTTGAAGAAGCAGATTTGGCGTTGATGTCATCACTGTGAGGCAGATCAAGACGACGCCAAAATTACATGCTTGACGAGTGTCCCTACGCGTTTTGATTAACAAAATAGGACGAGATCTCTCAGCAAAAATAGTAATTGCAGCGATGGTCAAAGGTCCAGATGCTTGTAGGGTAGTAGTCTCTTTCTGTGAAGATGTTATTTGCAAAAAGAAGACTGTCGAAAGAATTCACGAGAGAGTTGAGTCACGTTGGTAACCGAAGTGCTGTTACGCCTGTGAGGGCTGTGAGTCTCAAGAGCTGTCGAGTGGGGACGCTGATTCCAAGATGATCGACAGATTTATGTGCAAGGGTGGCACTGGTACGGTTCTGCCCGAGTTGCCGGTACCACCCCAGCAGGTTTTTACCCGATATTCTTTCGATATTCTATATGTTTTAGAACATAAGTCAAGTCGCGTGGTAGCTCTCATCGAAAACGCTGCCCAATCCCTTGGTGATATAACGCAACAATGTACAGTGGGATATTTTGTTATCTAAAGGAAAAGTATTTAAATAGCGATAATACATTTAACCATTACAAAAAGATATAGATATATTTACATATATGTGTGTGTATTGTCTATATTCATTTTGTATGTACCTACTTTAGTACTTTTGTAGTAGTAGTAATAATAGGTTGTTCTATTCCACTTACTGTCATGGGCTACTATCTTCAAGGTTGTCTGAAGGAGATCGCTCTGAGTGATAAGACTGCCTTTGTACACCTAAATGTATAATATTGTAATTCTCTTCTTTTAAATTTTGTATGTATGTGTGAAATAAGAATAAATATAAGATGTTGAAACCTAATCAGAACTATTGTATTTCTCTCTTTAATTAAGTCTCTTTTTAAATTTTGAATACTTGTTAAAGATCTAAGAAAATATTTGCCATAATTTTGAACTTTGCAGTCATGTGGTTAACCTTTTATACACTTCGATAGATCTTAAGCATATAATCGTTTCACATACAAAGTAACAACGTTTGTTTTCAGCATACCATTAATAGAGCAATCCCCTTTAGGGCCAATAAAGGCTTGCCCAAATGCCTCGAGCTCTGAAAGCTAAAAGGTGTTTACCCTTTGCTCTTAGAAACATTTTTTACATATACAAATAAATATATATACCACATCCTTACATGTACTCTTAACAAGATTCAATGTCTATTCATTTGAACATCAAGGCTTCTTCAATTTAATTTATTAGTGAAGAATTTAAACCACAAAACCAAGGATTTTGATAAAATAAATGGATGGACTTGATCAACACAAAATAAACAAATCTTTTACAGAAATATCGCAAACTGCTTTTAACTTCCGTCAACAAGTTTAATCCGTATAATTAAGTAAACTTTGCTCGAGCTTGCAAAAGTTTAATAATGTAAACTAGTTGAAGCTCGCGACTTTGCTTGTGTTGAATTAGTCCACGTGTTTCTGTGGTCAACAGTTGATGGCTTTTAAATTTATAATTTTATTTTTACGCGTACATACAAGGTAGAGAGAGAGAAAGAGAGAGAGAAAGCCATTTTATTGCATACAAGATAAAAATATAAAGACATATAAATTACGATACTTATTACTTTAATATAGCGTGCAGAGGCGGTCTTATTGCTACAAGCAATCTCTTCCAGATAACCTTATTATGTAAAGAAGCAGATTAAAATAAATAATAGGGCAGAACAGCGCCAGAAACTTAAATATAATATATAAAAATAAATTTTTGTTTATATAAGATATTACATATAATATAAATATTATATACATAAATATCAATATATCTATAGATAGATATTAAAAATATATACACAAAAGATACAAGGTAGGTGACCGCTTCCGAAAACGAAGAAAGACGACAGTAATAATGACGCCTTTGATGATGCGACGGAAAAAAAATGATCCTGATTTAGTATCACTATTTACGCTCCATCATGTTAGTACAGCTAAATGAAACGACAGTTTCAAAGGAACTACATTACTTGACTAAAAAAAAACAGTAATGCAACATCAATCATTCGAATTCATCCTTTAATCGGTTCGTTGACCCGTACGTTGATATATCAGCTGTTTTTAATCTTGTCTTTCACGACTGGTTTGCTTTTAGCATGATAAAAGCTGCAAAACTTCGTGATTTTAATCATGCCTTTCATCCGTAAAAAAATTACCCTCATGCGCCTAAAGAATTCAAAAAAATATAAAAGGACTCTTAGACTACGTTCATGGAAGTTGACGATAATATATATTTTGTAAATCTATGTACATAGCATCAGGCCTCGTTCCCATAGGGGTAGGCAGAGACAACATCCTTCCACTTGCCACGATCCTTGCATATCTCCTTTGCTTCTTTCATTCTCATTAAACCTTTCATACAAGTTCGTCGGTTTAGAGTACTCTTGACCTGGCCGTTATTTAAAATGTCCTGGATTTGGTCCAGGAACGTTCGCCTCGGTCTTCCCCTTCCAACTTTCGCATTCACTCTTGACTCATAAATCCTTTTTGTCAGTCTCCTTTCATTCATTCTCTCTACATGCCCAAACCATCTAAGCATACCTTTCTCAATTTTAGTCACTACGTCTTCTTTTATACCACAACGTTCTCTTATCACACTATTTCTTACTCTGTCACTCAGTTTTAATCCACTCATGCTTCTCAACGCTCTCATCTCTACCGCATTTATTTTACTTTTGTGATTCTTCTGCCATACCCAACTTTCACTACCATACATAAGTGTTGGCACCAACACTCCAGCATGCACTGCCAGTCTAGCCCTTTGAGACACCATCTGGCTATTCATAAAAGCATGCAGAGCACCATTTACCATATTCCCTGCATTCACTCTCCTTTCGATATCACTTTCACATGTTCCATCTTTTGTAAATTTAGATCCCAAGTATACAAATTCTTTCACCTCTTCCACTTGTTCCCCATCTATCAAAATATTGCCATTCATCATAGATTCATCTCGTTCAAAAAGCATAACTTTCGTTTTGTTTACATTCACTTTCATTCCTTTCCCTTTCAAAGCTTCATTCATAATATTTAGCATCTCCTGAAGCTCGTTAGCGGATGACGCAAGTATTACTTGATCATCAGCGTAGAGTAAACATTTGATGAGTAATTCATTCATTCTTAACCCATACATACATTCTTTTAAATCTGTCAAACATTTATCCATGAAAAGGTTGAACAGCCATGGTGACGCAACACATCCCTGTCGAACACCTCTTTCGACAGGAAACCATTCCGTGTACGCTCCGTTTATTCTGACACAGGCACTAGAACCCTCATAGAGAGACTTCAATGCTTGGATCAGACAACCGCTCACCCCATACGTAGATAACGTTGACCACAGCTCATTCCTCACCACTCGATCATAGGCCTTTTCTAAATCTATGTGTCTATGTTATAATATTATATATATTAATTTATTAATATGTTTATTGTTATACATGTATTACAATGTAGATATTAGTATGTAGGTTTTTTTTATTGCCTACCTCCTATATTACTTTCAGCTTTTTTTCAACCCAAGGTTGTCTGTAAGAAATCGCTATTTAGCGATAAGACCGCCTGTTGTACTTTTATTTCTCTTATAATTAAGCTTATTTTATTGTGTATTATTATTGTATACGTGCAATAAAGTGTATAATTAAAAACTTAACTACTGATCCATTACTTTCATTCTCAGTTCTAGAGGCCCAGATCGTTATAATTTCCTCAGTTCAATTTATGAAGGTATCCTATTTTTAACCTATAACGTTGTGGGACACATAAAATGTTTATCTCTGGCAGCTGTCATCAAAATGTTATTATATACCGCGTAAAACCTCTGACGCAAAACAAGTACAGCATTTCGGGCTTCAGGATGTCCCATAAAATTGCGATAAACGCACAGGAATTTAAAGATCTGTCCAACATTTCCCATAACTATGAATTCGACATTTATTCTCACTCGGTCGAATGGGCACATCCTCACAGTTTTATATGTAAATACTACAGATTTATTTTTGCTGAGATAAAAGTTTTATTTCACTTACTTTTTAATACAAATATGTCTACTGAATATTCCTGAAGATATATGCAAACAGTTTTTCTGAAATATATAAAGTATTTTCTATCTATATATGTGTACATGATGGCACTATAAAAAAGTAAGTAAGTTAGTAGCAGCCCATTACCGTCCCATTGCTGTTCACAGGCCTCCTCACTCCAAGGAGCGAGGGTTTTGTAGAGCATAGACCCACCACGCTGCTCCACTGCGGATTGGCAGGGATAGTACACAACAAGTGCACTCTCTATTCCTTCACTCTCATAGTCCGATGTGACGGGAATCCGACACGACCGGAGAGAGATCAGGCGCAGGACCGATGGCTTAACGTGCTCTCCGAGGCACGGGGGTGGATAACACCGCCAACTGCCCAACTTCAGACAAATATTGAGAAAATCTTAATAGAAAACTCAATATTATATTTTGAATTGGCCCGACCCGGACCTAGGACATCATGTCTGTAGTCGAACATGCTAACCACTAGACCAATGGCACTATATTATAGCATTATTTGCTTTAGATTGACATTTTTAAATTCGTTATATCTTTTGAATGGAATGTCCGATTTTAACAATTTAAATAGTAATTTACAGGTAATGAAACGGTCTTTAATAAATTAAGAATTAAATTGAATTAATACTTTAGGTATGAAAAATATGGTTTGATTATAGTCGGCACTTTTATTAACTTTTATAATGTAAAAAAGTAGATATACTGGTATAACCGCAAAAGTTGGATATATGATATCAAGGACTTTTTTGTAGATATTAATAAATTCTATAATATTCTAGAACATTTTTTTGTTCTATCATCAATAGTTTCCCGATGACAGATGACAGTGCACGCGATGACAGATTTTTGTGACAATTTTTTTCACACCTTGGCTTGTTTTAATACATTTTATTAGGGATCCCTAAAGAAGCTTGTTAAAAACGTCGTAATTTTATACCCCACACATCATTCAATTATATTTTCATTATATCGAAGTAAACCACTTAAAATATGTGCATCGAAACAATATTTCCTTGTTTTCTCGAATAAAACTCGGTTATAACCTTGTTATAATACGATTGCTTTCAATTTATAAGCTATTACAGTATCCCTCTGGGTATATACACTGGAGGAGCGATATAATTTTTAGTATCGTGTTGAGAAAACTTATATTACAACTTAATATGAGCTCATATGCCATATAAAGTACACTTGAAATGTCTGCAGGAAGCTGTAAAGTGTATAAGTATAAAAATGAAAGGGTATTTTTACAGTTTTTGACGAGTCTAGAACTAAGTTGGGAATATGGGAAATTTGTTGGTTTATGGAACTCACTCCCATTACGCATTCGTCGGTCCGAATCACTTTTCAAGCATCGTTCAAAGGAATATTACTTATCTCAGAATAACTAAAATACAAAATGATTAAGTTCATGGCTATTGTATTTATTACATATACGCCCATATTATATTATTTACATACGAATATATAAACACTGCCTCATTGGTCTAGTGGTTAGCATGTTCGACTACAGACATGAGGTCCTGGGTTCGAGTCCCGGGTCGGGCCAATTCAAAAATCGTTATTGAGTTTTCTATTGAGACTCTCAATATTTGCCCGAAGTTGGGAAGTTGGCGGTGTGATCCACCCCCGTGCCTCGGAGAGCACGTTAAGCCGTCGGTCCTGCGCCTGATCTCTCTCCGGTCGTGTCGGATTCCCGTCACA
>JACTOM010000922.1:4118116-4201460 GCA_015832385.1 Elymnias hypermnestra | reverse complement strand
TATTTATTTATTAACACCGCCTACCTACTCTTTCTTCTCTGACGGTCTCCCTATACGTTGGGTTGTCTGGAAGAGATCGCTAACTAGCGATAAGACCGCCCATTGTACACTAGAATTACTTAAGTTAAGTCGTTGTATTATTATTGTTTCACTCGTGGTGTTCAATAAAGCATACTATCTATCTATATTGGTTTCAGAAAGTCTTCATTTCAACTACATATATTAAATTTACGAGCTTATTATTTATAGTTACGATCAAAGTTTGAAAGCCTTACGCAATGTGACACAACCTTAAAGCATCCACGAGTCCCTAAAGGCTGCAAGGCTTTTACTTGAAACTATTTTACAAAGATGTCTCCTTAAAAGCCCAAATATTGGATAAATTAAGTAAATTTTAGTGGGCTTTTAGTTTGCTTTGCTGTAAAACACAATATTGACACAGCGGTGCGAATACTAGCTTCTCTAGAAAAAGTCTTGAGTTTTATTTCTGGAAGGGTAAATTTAGAACATTTAATTTCTAACACATCTGAATCTGAAGTTGGGAAGTTGGCGGTGTGATCCACCCCCGTGCCTCTGAGAGCACGTTAAGCCGTCGGTCCTGCGCCTGATCTCTCTTCGGTCGTGTCTGATTACCGTCACATGGGACTATGAGAGTGCACACTAGTGTACTTTACCTGCCAATACGTAGTGGAGCAGCGTGATGGGTCTTTACTCAAAAAACTCTCGCTCTTCGGAGTGAGTAGACCTGTGCCCAGTAGTAGGACGTTAATGGGCTGCTACTTACTTTTCTGTTTACATCTGAGTCTGGACTGGTTAAAGGCCTCAGTCGTGGCTAGCTATCACATTACAAAAATAAAGGTAGAGATAGTTTCCACTTACAGATTAATGCGTTTCAACCTTAGATTGTATCATCACTTCCTATCAGGTCAAAACTTAACCAGTTAGCAATAAAATAAACAAGCCGTTCTTGTTATTGGCAAGGAATATTTGTATTTCTGTCAAATATTATTTATAAACTCACCCTGTTGAAGCCAGCTTCCAAGTATGGTAATACGGCGAAATCGTCTTTCAGGTACGCACTGAAACAAAAGGAATATAATATAATTTCATTGAAATAAAATCAGAATCTTAAAAAGCTCGTTTGAATCGTCAGTAGTTGTAGATTTGTTAGTAACTATATATTTTTATATATAGGGTTATTAGTAATTCAATGTAGTCCAGTTAGGGGTCGGTGGAGGACACTGCTGAACACACACTCGCTGCGTCTCCGTAGTGGGCTGACCAACGAGCAGCACTCGTGACAGTAGTCGGAAACGACCTTTCTCTACCCGCTGTGTTTAACGCCATGGTAGGTAGGGAAGTCCGTTGGGGGGCGATGGATGGTCTCCTTCTGTGAAAATGTGATGTCGCAGAAGGAGGCGGTGGAACGTCTCAGAGTGGTGGATGGAGGCGCTTGCGTAGGAGGAGGCCGGGGCTCAGACGGGCGGCCCATGATCGACGTTTACCCCCTTAGGGTTAGCTTGTGGCAACAGGTACGAGGCCTGTTGCCCGAAAGCGAGGGAAGACAAGTGACATATCGAGGGCTCCGGACATGCCATCCGAGCGGAGGAATTTTGTTGGGGAGGAGCCTTGTAAGGCACATCGTAGGCGAGGGTGCGGACGTATTCCGATCCCGTGCTTTCGCCAGCGAAAGTAGGGAGGAGCACCGTCAGGTTTTAGCCGGTAAAAGTCCGACATAACTTGCAACGCCTCCCCGTGGTGTTGCAGGTATCCACGAGCATTTCATGACGTTACAAAAAAAATGTCCAGTTAGGGATGACTATTTGCGATCATTTTAACCCCGATATAAATTATGCAAAAGTGAACCATTTTTGAGATGCGACTTCACTACACTATTAAAATAAGTACCAGTTTAATGCTCAATTTTTTCCTTTGATTTATAAAAAAAGATTAAACACTGGTTTTTATCGACATTCAAAGAACAATATTTCTTTGAGATTACTTTCCATTAAAACGCCTTTAAAATAAAAAAACAAAAGTGCAAATAAAAATAACTTTATATCTGACTAAGTATTTTAATATCGTTTTGAAGTCTCATTTCTGACTTATTTTGAAAAAGCTAAAAGTCACTTTTACTCAGAAATAGTTCACTTTTGCATTTGGAGGTTCAAATTATCGACAATAGTTACCCCTATCAACTCCTAACTGGAATACGTCGAATTACGAATAATGCTGTATATATATATAGATAACTCTCATGTAATCTATATGTATAATAAATCATTTGCTGTTCGTTAATCTCGCTAAAATTCGGGAACGGCTGGACTGATTTGGCTACTTTTAGTTTTGAATTAGTGGATGTTCAGAGAGGGTTTAAAGGTGTGTGTAATGAAAAAATGCTTGGAATTGAGTAAAAACAACAATTTCCCTTTCCCGTAGAAACTATTCCTACCTGTCAAACATTTGATGTTCCATACCGTCGTTCAGAAAACAAATTAATTTTAAAAGATTACTTTTTTTTAGGACTGCCTCATTGGTCTAGTGGTTAGCATATTCGACTACAGCCATGAGGTCCTGGGTTCGAGTCCCGGGTCGGGCCAATTCAAAAACCAATATTGAGTTTTCTATTAAGATTTTCTCAATATTTGCCCGAAGTTGGGAAGTTGGCGGTGTGATCCACCCCCGTGCCTCGGAGAGCACGTTAAGCCGTCGGTCCTGCGCCTGATCTCTCTCCGGTCGTGTCGGATTCCCGTCACATCGGACTATGAGAGTGAAGGAATAGAGAGTGCACTTGTGTACTATGCCTGCCAATCCGCAGTGGAGCAGCGTGGTGGGTCTATGCTCTAAAAACCCTCGCTCCTCGGAGTGAGGAGGCCTGTGCCCAGCAGTGGGACGTTAATGGGCTGCTACTTACTTACTTTTTTACTTATTTTTAACATGTGACATTGACAACCTAAAATTTCTGATCGCAACTATACTGTTTCACTGCGGTTCTTCTTATTGCGGTTAAGTTTTGAAAACATTTATTACTAAAGTTGAAACATTCTGCAATTATTATTTAGCCTTTTCATTTATTGATTCTTAGGCGGTACACAGTTTATCGGGTCAGCTAGTCTTACAATATTAAGTAATATTTCAATAACATCAGACCCTTTAAGATAGATAATATGTGGTTTTAAATAACATAACATTCTTGTTGACATATTCCATTAGTAATTCTATCCGCCAGTTCAAAGAACTTGCCTGTAATGGAAACCTGTGATAAGTATAATAAACTTATTGTACCTCACATATTCCCCTTGAGTAAACATTATTTGTAGTGATACAACTGTGGGGAAATATGGATGAGAAACTGTATGTTTTTTTGTAAAATGTATTTGTATGAATCATGTGAATTTAGCACTATTATTAGTTTACACTCCCCTTACATAAATATATTATTTACTTATATGAACTGTACGATTCGGTTTCGAATGGAATATTGATGTTCGATTCGGACGACATCCGCATATCCCTAATAATTAATCCTTTAAGTTATACTGCCGTATCTCAATCAAGATTTAAATGTATTAAGTCTTCAAGCCGTTTGTTATAGAAATTGGGAATCAAATCAATGACTTTTTTCTATGTCTAGACATGAGACGTGACAGATACCACCCCTACATTTTACAAAGCAAATTGTCGTGTTACCTCTGTAGGGGTGCTTTTAAAGAGTTTGTTTACCTCACTTAGCAAACTTACGAGTATATTCGCACGAACAATGGTTTCATGGGTATCGGTTTTATTTCATTCCCTTGAAAAATAATGCTAATCAGAGAAGCTTCTGTATAAAACAGTATTTAACTTACGAGTATATGACAAAGTAAGGTTAAGTAGATTAGCGCGCTTCCTTCTAAGACTGTTTCATCAGTTACAAATCAGATGTGATCACATTCAAGCAATAATCTGTAAGTAATTAAAAATACTATTGGCGATTGACTTGAAAGTTAGCAAAACGATT
Organism: Elymnias hypermnestra; assembly: GCA_015832385.1. NCBI lineage: Eukaryota > Metazoa > Arthropoda > Insecta > Lepidoptera > Nymphalidae > Elymnias > Elymnias hypermnestra. The sequence goes on along the minus strand of JACTOM010000922.1, from coordinate 4,197,460 downwards.
TCTTTCGTTATGTAAAATTTACGTTACTATAAGACTTTTCCTATATTTCCACGGGATGCGGAATATATGTTTGTTTCTGCTAATCTCTAAAAGGTTTAATCTTATTTAGACGAAATTTATACTGGGCGATAGCTGATGTGACAAGGAGTAATATATACTAATTTTTTATACGTATTGATCAAAAGAACGACAAATTCGTTTCTTTCACTTAACATCTGAAACATCTGCAAAATTCGCAATTAAATTGATTTAGGTCTTTGGTACCAAATATACATTTACGCCTAAAACAATGTTATGAAAGCAGAATTATAATTTGTCCAAAGCAAGTGTTTTTTTTTTTCATTTCTATATTTGTTCATTACTTTTTTAATAAAGCTTAGATAATTACGTATTCATTTCACTGAATTAATTTAATGTTGAAATGGGCAAAGAGGTTTTGATTTCACATAATATTTGAGCGTTATTAAAACTCTCTCCCTTAATGATAATTCTCAAATGACCACTCTTTTCTCTTGTAACGGTTTTTATGAAACGGAAAACTACACGCAATTATACCTTTAATGTAATACATTATATGTAATACATTTGAACCGTCAAGTCTGTCCGTCAGTAGTGAATCCACAATCGATTTGGATGATGATTGAGAGAATTCCCGGAATAGCATGAAAGCGGATGTAGCACATCCAAACATTTTGCTATTCGCCGTCGTCATCGTTTCAACCGATGAACATTCACTGCTGGACATAGGTTTCTAATGATGCCCACTGTGCCCGATCTTGTGCTACCGGCGACCATCCTTATGTCGTCGGTCCACCTTGTGGGGGGTTACCTACACTGCACCATCCGGTGTGAGGTCGCCATTCCAGCACCTTAGAACCCCAATGTTCATCGGTTCGTCGGACCGTGTGCGCCGCCCATTGCCACTTCAGCTTCGTGGTTCTTAGGCCTATGACGGTGACTTTGGTTCTTCTATAGATCTTCGTTTCTGATTTGATCGCGTAGAGAAGCTCCAAGCATAGCCCACTCTATCGTACGCTGTGTGACTTTGAGCTTTCGAATTAGGCCCATAGTCAGCGACCACATTTCCGATCCGTTGGTGATCGCTGGCAACACGCACTGTTTGAAGAATTTGGTATTCTGACAGTGAGGGATATTGGAGGAAAAGATCTTACGTAGCTTTCCGAGCGCTGCCCAACCGAGTTGGATCCGGCAGTTGACCTCTTTCTCTAATTGGACCTACCTAGCTGGGCTTATGTCCCAGGTATGTATACTCGTCAACAATTTCGAGTGCAGATCCTCCCAACGATAACTGGTTGAAGTGGAACATGGATATTGGACATAACTTTCGTCTTATCCATGTTCATTTTCAGGCCCACTTGTTGAGAAGCTCTGTTGAGATCATCGAGCATAGTATTAAGATCTTCGAGAGTTTCTGCCATAATGACTACGTCGTCGGCATACCATAGATGAGTGATGTACTCGCCGCTTACGTTGATGCCCAGTCCGTTCCACTCCGTTAGCTGAAAGAGGTCTTTCAACGCCGCCGTGAAGAGCTTCGGGGAGATAACGTCTCCCTGTCGCACTCCACGTTGCAGTTGGATAGATCCTTAGCTTTGGTCCTGTATACGGACTGACATAGGGGCTTTTTCGCACATGCACTTCAACACGTCTATATACCGCTGGTCGATTTGGCATCTCTGCAAAGATCTCAAGACGGCCCATATTTCCACCGAATTGAAGGCTTTCTCATAGGACTTTAGTCAGTTTGTCAAAGTAATTTAAATAATTCTTTTATTCTCGATATCTGTGGGGCAAACACAATAGTCTTTTCGTTAATAAAGTCATGAATTTATTGGCTCGAAAACAAAGTTTGATTGACACTCCCGTGATTGAGTTGAAGAGCTCGGCCAAAGGGAAACTTCGCAAATCACTTTAAGAAATAAGACGAAAAGTATAATTTCCCATTTTATTCCTACACCTTTTATTGGGAACAAATGTTGTTTGTTATTATTGAATGGATTTTGTTATAAAATTATCGTTTTGTTTGAATTTTTTTACGTGAATCTTTAAAATCGCAATTCAAAAAAACGAATGATAACAAAATTGGGGAATAGAGTTTGGTGTTGTAACTACATATCTATTACCTCCATCCGAAATTCAATTAAACCACTAGATAGGCAATGGATCAAAGAATTTGTTACCTTAAGTAAGAATGGAAACACACCGAGTGCGGCGGAGGGGGAAGCCCCTGTAACGAAACGTATTCACGTACAAAACAGCCACACCTCTTTTTTCTATTCAAATATCAAAATTTAAGACCTTTATATGAAAACTATAATATTGTATGCATATAAAGTGATTTACGGTTATCAAAATAGCACAAGATACAATTAAACATGTATAAGTGTAATTTATTTAGATAGTGAACCATTATTAATGCCTTGCCAGCTTGAAACTTTATTTTTCACAGATATTTAACTAAACTTATTTGCAAAATAAAGTGTAAAGATAATTAATCAAACAGGAAATAAAACATAGAAAAGATTCAAGGCGATTCGTACTTACTGAATTATTACTTTCAAAGAAATCTTTTACGTGAGCGTTCAATAAATGTCACTGTATATTTTGTTGCGAAATAAATTAAATAAATATATATTTGCAACAAACAAGTGTTATCCATTACAGTTTATAAAGAGTATTTGAAATAGAGTAAATGAATAAAAACATATTTGATTAACGTATAGAAATTACACCAGATTTTTGGGGACATAGAGGGCTAATTATGGGAATTTAAAAAACAAATATGTAGAAACCACAGTTTAGGCAAACATCTTAACTTACACTATCCCAATATCAATAATTCCTATCGTCAAAGGTAATTCGGCAGAAATTACGTATAGCAATAAGACCGCCTTGGTTAATGGACAAATATCATTTATGAATGAATGAATATAAATAGACAGCTGGTGTCGCAAAGGGCCAGACTAGCTGTGCATGCAGGAGTGTTGGTGCCAACACTTATGTATAGTAGTGAAAGTTGGGTATGGCAGAAGAATCACAAGAATAAAATACATGCGATAAAGATGAGAGCGTTCAGAAGTATGAGTGGATTGAAACTGAGTGGCAAGGCAAGAAATAGTGTGATAAGAGAACTTTGTGGTATAAAAGAAGATGTAGTGACGAAAATTGAGAAAGGTATGCTTAGATGGTTTGGGCATGTAGAGAGAATGAATGAAAGGAGACTGACAAAAAGGATTTATAATTCAAGAGTGAATAGGAAAGTTGGAAGAGGAAGACCAAGGCGAACGTTCTTGGACAAAATCCAGGACATTTTGAATAAGGGCCACTCTATATAATAAGGGTCAAGAGTACTCTAAACCGACGAACTTGTATGAAAGGTTTAATAAAAATGAAAGAAGCGATGGAGATATGCAAGAATCGTAGCAAGGAAGGACGTGGTCTCTGCCGTTCTCTACGCGCAAGAGGCGTAATGTATCTTTTAGTTTTTGATCCTCCTTTTTTGTTACTAACAATATCCGACTATGATATCTGATATTTGCCAATATTGCATATGTTTGATACCTTTAACTTGAGCTTTGTGTCAGTGAAAGTCCAGTCAAATTTAGTTCAGATATATCAAAGAAACACTCCCGAATTTTCGTATATTATCAAAATTAGACAGAGTTATTGAGTAAGTTAGTAGCAGCCCATTACCGTCCCACTGCTGGTCACAAGCCTCCTCACTCCGAGGAGCGAGGGTTTTTAGAGCTTAGGCCCACGACGCTGCTCCACTGCGGATTGGCAGGCATAGTACACAAGTGCACTCTCTATTCCTTCACTCTCATAGTCCGATGTGACGGGAATCCGACACAACTGGAGAGACATCAGGCGCAGGACCCACGGCATAACGTGCTCTCCGAGGCACGGGGGTGGATCACACCGCCAACTTCCCAACTTCGGGTAAATATTGAAAAAATCCTAATAGAAAACTCAATATTGATTTTTGAATTGGCCCGACCCGGGACCAACCCATCACCTCATGTCTGTAGTCGAACATGCTAACCACTAGACCAATGAGGCAGTTAGAGGCACTAGACCAATATAGGGGTAACAATTAAAAATACCAAAAATTATGGTTAGTATTACGAAATGGTATGCCATATGAGGTAATTTTAACTAGCGGAACAATTGTATGCGTATAGTCTTTCGAACTGTGTTGTGGTGTAGTTGTTTTAAAAGAGAATTAGTATTAAATTGTATAAATTATATTTGAATAGTAAAGTAATTATTCTGTAAATTTAAATTGGGGTGAGAATATTTGTTAGTTAATGTGAGTTAGGTGTTTCCTAATATAGGCTGGCTACCATCATCAGGTGGGAATAAAGTCAAGCGCTAACCTGTCAGCAATAAAAATATACGTATTCTACTAAGTTGCTTTGGATCGGCGTGTTATATTATATTTAAGTACCCAACATCCTGTTTAATGTAACAAAGGCATAACATTAGCTCTGTGATAGTGAAAGTCCAGTCAAATTCAGTTGAAATATTTCAAAAAACACTTACATATTTTCGAATATTATAAAAATTGGAGTAATATAGTAGCAACACTTAAACATACAAAAAAAACATCAACAAATCTACAACAATACGAGTTAGCTTTAACGAGCGGAACAATTTTGTAAATAAAGTTTTTCAAGCTGCTTCGTGAAGTAGTTGTTTTAAGAGAAGTAGTGCTAAATTGCATAAATTCAAATAGTGAAGTAATTATTAATATAGTGCAAGTTGTGTATATTTAAATAGTTGTGCGAATAAAAGTAGTTAATGTGAGTTGGTGTTTTCTAATACAGGCTGGCTACCATCATCAGGTCGGAATAAAGTCAAGCGCTAACCTGTCAGCAATAAAAATATACGTATTCTACTAAGTTGCTTTGGATCGGCGTGTTATATTATATTTAAGTACCCAACATCCTGTTTAATGTAACAAAGGCATAACATTAGCTTTGTGATAGTGAAAGTCCAGTCAAATTCAGTTGAAATATTTCAAAAAACACTTACATATTTTCGAATATTATAAAAATTGGAGTAATATAGTAGCAACACTTAAACATACCAAAAAAACATCAACAAATCTACAACAATACGAGTTAGCTTTAACGAGCGGAACAATTTTGTAAATATAGTTTTTTGAGCTGCTTCGTGAAGTAGTTGTTTTAAGAGAAGAAGTGCTAAATTGCATAAATTCAAATAGTGAAGTAATTATTAACATAGTGCAAGTTGTGTATATTTAAATAGTTGTGGGAATAAAAGTAGTTAATGTGAGTTGGTGTTTTCTAATACAGGCTGGCTACCATCATCAGGTCGGAATAAAGTCAAGCGCTAACCTGTCAGCAATAAAAATATACGTAGGCATAACATTAGCTTTGTGATAGTGAAAGTCCAGTCAAATTCAGTTGAAATATTAAAAAAAAACACTTACATATTTTCGAATATTACTACAACAATACGAGTTAGCTTTAACGAGCGGAACAATTTTGTAAATATAGTTTTTCGAGCTGCTTCGTGGAGTAGTTGTTTTAAGAGAAGTAGTGCTAAATTGCGTAAATTCAAATAGTGAAGTAATTATTAATATAGTGCAAGTTGTGTATATTTAAATAGTTGTGGGAATAAAAGTAGTTAATGTGAATTGGTGTTTTCTAATATAGGCTTCCTACCACCTTGGACTGTACCGTAACGAAGGCCTGTCCAGCTATGGGACGTTAAAACGTACTACTAAATTTGCAATTTTAATGCATAAATAAGAAATATCGTTAATTTAAGAGTATTATAAAGCTTTGACGAGTGGTGGTTAAAAGTTCTGAAATGTGTTCCGCCTGCTACCAGTATTTGCGGTCTGACAGGCTTTGAAGTTGGTACGGGCTTGTACAGGACGTTGGCTTTATAGTTTTGATTTACGAATAAACGTTTTATAAAATCTGACATTTCATTTTGGCTTTTTTACCCATTTTCAGTAACGTCACGAAACGCGTGTATAGCGTCACGAAGATGTGCAGCGTTTTATATGCAAATTCGTTTGAAGGCTAGGTAGTAGTTCTGGCATTTTAATTTGCCACTCGCCATTTAATATACTATTTTTTTATAATATGTAAAATAAAATTATTTCATAAATTCTCTTTTCTAAATTATAAATACAAGAACAAAATTATTTTAATAATTTCAAATATTGACAAACGTCATTTAAGTATAAGTTATTTGTATTAATTTTCGAAACATTTAATATTTTAATGACTATTAAATTCGTCTTTTTCCCTCAAAGTCTTGGAAATCTAAAGATTTCAATTTGTATAAACAAGACTTAAAAATTAGTTTGCCAAAAGTTATCTTCTGACATGTGTACTTTGTACGCATGCACTTTTAATTTAAACAGCAAAATATGAGGGACTATCTATTTCATGCAGTCACTCATAGTTTCCGATATTGTGGGATTATGAGATAACCCGTCTATTTATAAAGACAGTCTAGTAAATCGGTTTAGGACACCTCGTGATGAGTTGGCAAGTCATCGTTTTCCCTTTATATTTCCTGATCCCGTGTGAATATGGGTAAACCTGTTTTTAATGAATGCCTACAGCGCTAGAGGTATATTTTTTTATTTAGCTTTATTATTGAAACAAACAGTACATATAATACATAAAAATAACACATATACCACAGACCCACCACGCTGCCACACTGCGGATTGGCAGGCATAGTACACAAGTGCACTCTCTATTCCTTCACTCTCAAATCAAAATATCTTTATTCAAGTGTAAGCATATTACATCACTTTTGAATCGTCAAATGTATGTCTGATGATGGTACTCAAGAACGACTTAAAATCTAAAGTTACGAGGGTTCCTTCGCGCCCTAATCTGAGAAGAGCCCACAACAATCTCAGTCGGGTATTTTGTTTTTTTTTTGTTACCATCATCATTACAATATTAGATAGAGCAATTCGTTCACTCCCACGCGTTTCTATCGTCTAAGTAATCTTGCAACTTACTTTAAATTTATTAATTGACATCTCTAAAAACTAAAATAGTCCGATGTGACGGGAATCCGATACTCTTGGAGAGAGATCAGGCGCAGGACCGACGGCTTAACATGCACTCCGAGGCACGGGAGTGGATCACACCGCTAACTTCCCAACTTCGGGCAAATATTGACAACATCTTAATAGAAAACCTCATTGGTCTAGTGGTTAGTATGTTCAACTACAGACATGAGGTCCTGGGTTCGAGTCGGGCATATTAAAAAAGCAGTTGCTGGCTATATATATGTCAGAGTGCAATAGTCTGTGGAACGCTATGCTGGAGTGCAATAGTCTGTGGAACACTGGCGCCATCTGTCTATCGGCGTAGGGCAGGGTCAATAAGTGACAATCCAGCGCACGTCTCTCGGTGGTTCTCGGGTGACGACCTGCCGGTGCGGTCGGCTGTGGAAACTGTCGCGTTCCTAGCTATTATTATTAATGAGTTTGTATAAATTGATATCGGAAACATTAAGTGATTGAACATTATAATCTGAGTTAATTTATAAAATGTTTGATTGCACCAAAATTAGGCACCAACGCCCACAGTATGGATGTGATACACACTAACGAATATGTCCGCTGAGAACCTTATGCTCACGCTTCATGCTTCTTCTCTGATTTATATAAAATTTGATAATATGAATTCAAGAAAGAATTATGCAACCGCCTAGTAAGTTAATAAATGTATTATCTACTATTTTACGTTTGACGGCCTCGCTAGCGCAGTGGTGCGAGTATTCACTTTGGTAGCGGAGGTCCCGGGTTCGATCCCCGGTAGGACGAATTTAGGAAATTGTTTTTTCTAATTTGTCTGAGTCTGGATTGGTGGGAGGCTTCGGCCGTGGCTAGTTACCACCCTACCAGCAAAAACGTACCGCCAAAAAAAGAGATTTGTGTTCCGGTACGATGCTGTGTAGAAACCGTAAGGGGTATATCGCCTCTTAACAGATTAGAGCGCTTCCATCTTAGACTGTATGTTCACTTATCATCAGGTGAGATCACAGTCAAGCGCTAATCTGTCAGCAATAAAAAAAACTATTACATTGAATATAGACTGTAATGGAAGCTCAAAAAGCACTTTTGAAACGTCAGTTGTATGTCTGTTGTTAATAAATCTACCAGTGATTAGGAAAGTTGATTTCATTCAGAAGAAACCGGCAAGAAACTCAACATTTACTCTTTTAAATGTAGTTTTGTAGGTTACAATGTGCAATATTATGCTTCTGTGTACTAAACGAGGATGCTTATAAAACATATCATTAGTACAATATGCAGCTATTTTCATAAAGTAATTTATATTATTAGCACAGTAAAATTGTGCTAGAACTGTGCTATTTTTAACATCGTCGTATTGTTAACCATTATCGACATATTTCTTGTTCATTATGGAATACGAAATGCGAAAGCAATTGGTTAAATGGCACTTAAAATAAACTGGTGAAGGAAAATAACTGAGTGTTCAATGAAAAATATCATGGCTAGAAATAACTCTAATGAATGGCATTAAACGTTAATCTGTCGGTTCCCAGCGATGTTAAACGCGTTTTCTGACTTTACATATATTGTAAACTATTTAGCGGATTTTAATGTAGTTTACAATAATAGATAGAGTGATTCAAGAGGAAGGTTTATATGTATAATACATACATATAATAATACAGAAAAGTCGAGAAATTCACACATTTTAAAAGTGATATAAATGTAGTAGTGTAAACGCTAAAGTGTAAACGCTGTCTAAACCTTACGAGATAGATCAAATTAATGTTCTATAGAATTGTTTATCTTAAAAAGATCGATTGAAGTGTCTGTGATCATATATATTTATCTCTAAAAGATAACCCACGGTAGCCATATTTATGGTTTATATATTGTAAAAAATATGTGTTATTTACCATGCTATTTTATACTATTCATGGTTATTTCTTTTCTATTTTAATATATTAAATACGTTGTATATTTCATGTAGGTCAAAACTGCCGTTAACAGCAGTTCAAAAAGTGGATATCTTGGAAGATATCAGAGATTTAAAACGTGGAACACGGCGCATGGCGGACCAGCGACTCAAACATACTTTGCCGTACTTTAGGACCCATAACTAGTCTAAAATAAAAGTAGGTGAAAGAAAAAGCCTTGAGGAAACCGAGAAAATCTTTTTACAGAAAAGACGTTCGAAAACTAAATAAATGACAATGCTATTTTGTGGTATCATAACCCTTGGGTTCCTCATGTCTACTACCGGTTGACATGATACGATAATTCTGTATCTGTATCTGTATTCTGTAACTCTGGTAATCGGAAATACAAGTAGATCTTTTCGTCCGATATCCCTCAGTGCCTGAAGACGAAGCTCTCCGAACAGTGCGTGTTGCCAGTGATGACTTACAGCTCCGAAACGCGTGCGATGGAGAGGGCTATGCTCGTAGTTTCTCTACGAGATCAAATCAGAAATGATGAGATCCGTAGCAGAACCTAAGTCGCCGACCTAGCCCTACGAATCGCGAACCTGAAGTGACAATGGGCGGGGCACATAGTCCGACGGATCGATGGACGTTGAGGCCGTAAGGTGCTGGAGTGGCGAAGGCGCAGTGTAGGGAGACCGGACACAAAGTGGACCGACGATATCAAGAGGGTCGCCGGTAGCCACTGGAGCCAGGCGGCGCAAGATCGGGCCTTGTGGACATCATTAGGTGAGACCTATGTCCAGCAGTGGACGTCCATTGGTAGCACGAGCGATGAATAGAAAAAAAATCAGTCACAAAGTGACCGTTACTAACGTTGCATCCGTCGTCTCGAAGGTTGTTAAGTTTTTTTGAGGTATTTTATAAACTGTGTGTTTTTACTAGTGATTATTTGTGTTTTTGATTACAAAAGTGATGTGAATAACAATGAAAACCCTTGAGATAAGTTTTAATTTTTAAGATGACCCTATAAATAAATACAAGACCGACTTTTTTCACTACCCCAAAGTTTACTACCCTAAATTTGTAAGTTTTTAATGAACACTTAAGTCCCAAGAGCCACTTTAGCGTCATTGGGCAATCGACGCAAAAACGTTCGTGTGGGGCGGAGCAGGCGACGATTAATTTCGTTTAAATGGGAGCCAACAAAAAACGCGGCTGGATAATCTAAGGGATAAAACGTCATATTTTCCAATTTAAATTTTAACACAAGAAAGTGTACAATATTTTGGTTCAAATGATTATTTATACAAAGCTATCTAACTGTATTTTGATTACACTGTTGTTTCTATTACAGGTATGAAAATATTTCACCATTAACACTGGAGCTAAGAATACCCTCTATTTTTCATAACAAAGTAAAAACATCTGGCGAGTGCATGGGAGAATTTACGAACATTCTAGAACCAAAATTTACAAATAGCCCTCGTGATTGAATTAGCACACCGTTGAGAGAATTAATGAATTAATTCGCTTCAACACATTAACGGTTACGTATTGTTTATTCTTGTATGTATTCATCGCGGAATTTTCGAAACTAGAGTATTGAAATTTCAAAACAAACTTACAAATATATTAATATGCTCTAAAAAGTAAGAAATAATTGCGTATTCTTTTAAGGTGTTCTTCGTATTCTTATATTGGGAGTCGGTGTTACCAAGGTTTAGATGTTCCTTGTGTGTCTACTTGGCAGCTCCCGCGTCTTTCCCACCTATAGCTATATATGTACCTCGGCTTTGTTTTATATAATCAGCAAAAGGAGCAAAAAACACAATTTTAATACAAGAAATAAAAAAAAACTTGTAATGCCATATTTAAGAGTGAAGAAGGTTTAAGAAATCATTGGTCGGGTTGAGCATACGCATTTTTAATAAGATACCCGAATCATTTCTGGGTTAGCCTCCACACAGTTTAAAGAAATATGTTAAAACTATATTGTAATATTGAAGACTATTTAAGTGACAAAGTAATGTACAAAAACTATGTTAAAAGGAGTAACCGTTGAGTTTCTTGCCGGTTTCAAAAATGCTTATTGAGCCTGTTTGAATAAAGAATATTTGATTTATGTGGTTAAAGCGAGATTAGAGCACTTCCTCAAATTCTTGGCGTTATGAGGCTTTCAATAACAGAGGATTGTCACATATCTAGGGTCCTCTTAATCAGGTTCTTCTGTATATTATACCAAGTCAGTTTCAAAGTATCCCCGACATTGCAATCTTATCGCGACACGCGTACGTATGGATTCTTTATAAGTGGAACACGCAAATGTGACAAGTTGTTTCTTGATAAAAGAAAGTGTTTGCACATTATATGTCAATTAGACGATTGATGACTGTACTCATATTTATATCACTTTATAAGATATGTCTCACGAAAAAGATAAGTGACTTTGAAAATTCGTGTTTACTTTGATAAAACAAGGTGCACTCTTTTATATTTAAAATGCAAACTTCTTTATACATGACTAGATTGACATTTTTAAATTCGTTATAACTTGTGAATGGAATGTCCGATTTTAATAATTTAAATAGTATTTTACAGGTATTGAAAGGGTCTTTAATGAAATATTTAATAAGATAAGGATTAATACAGAGGTATAAATAATACGGTTTGATTATTGCCAGCACTTTTTTAAACTATTAAAATGTAAAAAAGTAATTATAGTGGCATAACTACAGTAGTTGGATATATGGCATCCTGGACTTTTTTGTAGATATTAATACGTTGTATAATATTGTAGAACATATTTTTGTTCTATCTTCAATAGTATTCGCAGCGCACGCGATGACAGATTTTATTTGACAAATTTTTTCATACCTTAGGTTACATTATTGCATTTTTATTAAGAATCCCTAATTTTTTTAGAAAGTAATATAGCCTATGTCACTCAGTGATGATGTAGCTTTGTAATGGTGATAAAATTTTCGAAATCGGTCCAGTAGTTTTAGTGTGAGGACGTAACAAACATACATACATACCTACATACAATATCAAAAATGTTTCCTATTTATAATATTATTTTAGATGTGGACATATAATTAATGGGTATTGAATGATAGTGTGCTATTTTTTATTTATTGCATACTGAAGAGGCAAAATTGTACCGCATTAAAATCAATAAATACGGAAGCTGAATGATAATTGAAGAATGTTTCAATATTTGTTGTTGTTTTTCTTGCCCTTATCCTACTAGGTGGGGTCGGCACAGCATGTTTCCTTTCGCCACTTCACTCTATCCGCTGTCATTTCTACATTCACACCCTTAATACACATATCCTCTTTCACACAATTCATCCACACTTTTTTTGGTCGCCCTCTCCCCGCCCTGCCGCTTACAATCATATTTAAGACCCTCTTACATATATGGCCATCCTCCCTTCTCATTACGTGTCCATACCAGGCTAACTCTCCACTCCTTAATTTCTCGGTCACTGGTGCTACTTTCACACTTCCTCTAATGTACTCATTCTTAATCTTATCTAATTTTGTTACTCCACACATCCATCTCAACATTCGCATCTTCGCTGCATGCAATTTCCTTTCATTCTCCCTTTTGGTGGCCCAGCACTCTGATTCATACAGGATGACAGGTCTTACGATCGTCTTATAAATCTTCCCCTTTAGTTTAAGGGGCATTCTGGCATCGCAAATTGTTCCCGAGACCTGCCTCCACTTCATCCAACCTGCATTTATCCTGCTAGTAACATCTCGGTCAATGCCGCCGTCGTTTTGGAAGATAGAGCCGAGGTAACGGAAATCTGAGCAGACTCGAAGAGAAACACCATCTAAGACAATCGAAGAAAAACTGGATGGATCCCCGAAATCACAGTACAGATGTTCAGTTTTGGTCCTATTGATCTTCAACCCTGCGTTTTCCAGTTATTCCTGCCATATTTCTAGCCTTGTCTGTACCTCAGCTCCCTCCTCTCAAACAAGCACAATGTCATCGGCAAACAGCATGCACCAGGATGCTTCCTCTTGTATGTTTGATTTCAGTGCATCTATTACCAGGAGGAACAAAAAAGGGCTCAAAGCCGATCCCTGATGCAAACCTACGCCCACATTGAATTTTTTAGCTTCGCCAGCTGCGGAGCGAACGTATGTAGTTGCTCTACCGTACCTAGCACGGATAAGACGCAGGTACTTCCCAGGCACTCTTTTCTCATTCAAAGCCCACCACAAGACTTCACGGGGTACCCTATCATATGCCTTCTCCAGGTCAACGAATACCATATGCAAGTGCTTATGTACTCGTTTGTACTTTTCGCAAAGTTGGCGAAGTGAGAATATGGCATCCGTTGTTCCACGTCCTGGCATGAATCCAAACTGATTCTCTGTCACATTCGTCTCTTCTCTCATTCGTCTAGCAACAATCTTCTCCCATACTTTCATGCTGTGTGACATGAGCTTTATTCCTCTATAACTATTACAGTCCAGTACAGTATTCAAAAACTAGGGTGATGTACACATCACCCTTGTTTTTGAAAATAAAATTATTCTCTTCATTCATTAGGTTTTCAAAATATCTTTCCCATCTTTTTTTAATTTCTTCGTTATATGACAATACTTTCCCCTTACTATCTTTTATAAAATTAACGTAATTTATATGTTTTCCTCTATTTTCTCTTAATAAAGATTCTTGAGCATTGGCTCTTGCAATAGCCACAGCTCTTTTAGCTTTTAGTATGGTTTCGTTATATTTTGTTATTTTACTTTGCTTATCAGTTTGATTACTTTCATCTACATTTTGCCAATCTTTTAATAATGTTTCAATATTTACGCCCTGTTATTGAAAATATCATAGTTGCGATCAGAAATATGTTGGTTGTCATTGTCAAAAACGTTAAATAAAAAACTAAAGTATTTTTTACGTACTACAAGTATACATGTCAGAAGTGACACTTCTTTGACTAACTAATTTTTAAGTCTTAATCTTTTGATTTCCGAGACTTAGAGGGAAATTAATGAATTTAATTGTCATTAAAATATTAACTTTCGAAAATTAATACAAATAATTTATTCAAATCCCAAATGGTGAATTGTCAATATTAGAAATTATTAATTGAATTTAGTTTTCAAATTTTTAATTTAGAAAAGAGAAGAATTTTTGAAATATTCTTATTTATATTTTATGAAAAGTAGTACATTAAATTATTAAATGACGAGTGGCAAATCGAAATGCCACATTTGTATATACTAAAACTGCCAAAATTTCAAAGGAATTGACATAAATACGCCGCACATCTTCGTGACGCTAATTATGCGTTTCATCCGTAAACATTTTACGCTTATGTGCCTAAAGATGTTTCGCTTCAAAAACACGACTTTTACTCCCAGATTCCCGACAAAGTCCGTAAAATATTATAGTTGCGATCAGAAATTGTTGGTTGTCAACGTAAAATGTTAAAAATATATAGAAAGCAAAAAATACTTTCTTTATTTTGTTTTCTGAACGACGGGTCGAACATCAAAAGTTATTGAATATCATAATAAAAAAAAACCAAGTTCACTTTAAAATTTAATTTGGTTTCTGAACGACTTTTAAATTGAATTGATTTCTCAAAGACCGGACAAACGTCAAATGTTTGACAGGTAGGAATAATTTAAAAGCGAAATTGTTATCTTTACCATATTCTAAGCATTTTTTTTCATATTCAACTTTTAAACCTTGGAAGTCCATTCCACAAATAATTCAAAACGAAAATTAGACAAACCAGTCCAGACGTTTTCGAGTTTTAGCGTGACACACGAACAGCAATTGATTTAAATATATATATATGTTGGAGTCTGTAGTCTGTGGAACGCGTGGGACAGTCATGTGTCGTGATCCGGCGGCGGACTAGCCAGTTCTCGGGCGACGGTCCGCCAGAGCGGTCGACTATTAAAACTGTCGCATTCCTAGCTATTTTAGTTAATGAGATTGTTAATGAGATTAAACATTATAATCTGAGTTAATTAATAAAGAGTTTCATTGCACCAACATTGCCCCCCCAGCGTCCACGGTATGAAAATTGATGTGATTTATGATTGATTGATATGATTATGGACGCCATTAATGTCGAATTACGCTCCTATGCTTTATGCTTTTCTTTCCCTCTTATTCTCCGACACATATATATGTCGGAGAATAATAGAGAACGGAGGAGCATAAAGCATAGGGGCGTAGGGTTCTCCGCCGATATCGTCATTATGGGATCCATTATTTAATTTCTTATTCTGTGGGCGTTCGTGGGTAATGTTGGTGCAATCAAACACTTTTTTAATTGACTCGAATAATAATGTTCAATCACTTAATGTTCCCGATATCAATTTATGGACTGGACTGCCACTTATTGACTCTGCCCCCACGCTGATACACAGATGCCGCCAGCGTTCCACAGACTCTTGCACTCCGACGTATATATATATATGTATATGTATATGTATGTATATATAGGTATAAGTTACTATTTTATGAATATAATATATAACCAAAAAATAATTGTAGTCAGTATTTAGTAAATTATTACTTACCATTAGTTTAAGAAGCTCGTCATTGATGCCTCTGGTGATATAAAAGTGGAAATTAATTATACAATATATAACTTGTGTGACATTTAAATTTGTTTATATATTAGCTGTGCTCCGCGGTTGTAACTATCGCGGTCTTTCTGGTAGTAAAAGTTCTGTTGAAATACAGTTTAGAGTATAAAAATAAAAAAAATTAACTACCCCATATAATTTCGTATGCATTTAGCGAAAGGCAGTTTTATTAATATTGCAATAGTCAATCCAATTTTATTTGTTTGTTATATTAAGATTGTCGAATATATCTGTGCCTGTAATGTGTGATTGCTTTAATTTCAATATCCAATTAACACTAAATTGAACATTCAGCAATATAGCTGTTAATCAGTTGAGGTCAGATGATATTGACTGTCATGCAATAACCAGCAAACCAGTTTAGTTAATTAACAGAAATCATATAATTCGAAGATTGATCGGTCAATTAAATTAATATGCTAGGTGATCAAGTATTTATATATACTGGTCGCAGATGGTCGAAATTCGACCATAATTCATTTAAATTACATGTTTGAACATTGTTAAGGTTCTGATGTTAAAGAATTTACTTAAAAAAGTTGTTGCAATAATCTGTTTACATAAAAATCCAATTTTCCTATGTCACAGCGGCGTCTGGACCAAATTCGATATTTCTTTTGTTGTTTTATGTGTTATAGTTAGGAGAAGGTTCGTAGGAAAGAAAAAGAATTTAATAGTTACGTAAAATATCAGAAATTTTATGTAATCTTAACCAATATAGAAACTTTTCTAATTTAACCTCCTTAGTGCTTTGCCAATATAAACTTTTTTGATGTAACCTTATGACGTTTGACATATGTTTGACATAACTGTCAAATACGCATTTTATGTGTATATTCTATGCGTGTGTGTACTGTTTTATGTATTGGTTTAATGTATTTTCAATGCATGATAAAAAAATTTATCATTGTGCACTTCTATATAGACTAAAAGTGTGGGAAATTTCATACCCCTCCGTCCACGCACTTTTCTTAAAAAGGTTTACAAAGTTTTGCTTTACGTATTAATATATATATATATATATATAAATGATATGACATGATCTTTATTTGCTGAATAAAGATAAAAGGTAGCTTTTTAACGTCCCATAGCTGGATACAAGCTTCCTCACTCATAGGAGAAAGTTGTTGTAGAGCATAGACCCACCACGCTGCTCCACTGTTTACAGGATACACATATTCCAGAATTATTCCTGGCGTCCCGGCCTTTGCAGGTGTCCTCACGATGTTTACCTTTACCGAAAAGCACAATGATGGATTGGAAAAAACAATGAAATTTAAATACTTTCTGTATGTTAATCTAATATTACATTTTAATTTTAGTTCAAATAGGTATTACTTACTTTAAGGTATTTACATTATTGTTTTGCATGTTTCGTAAATAAAGTTCTTTTTATTTATTTATTTATTTAAATACGTTAGTTTCATTTATTATAAAGAGAAACTTAACCGTGGCTGCTGTGGATTCGAATCCGTGATTTCTCTTAAAGAGAATCCAGGACCATTATCACTGAGCCATCACAGAGTCGTTACTTCATTTGCATATACACAATACAACATACGGAGATTATCTTCTATAATATAAAAATGAATCGCAAAATGTGTTGGTAAGCGCATAGCTCAGCAACGCCTGGGTCAGTTTTGACAATTCTTTTTTTTAATATTCGTTGATGTCCAAGGATGGTTTTTACGGCGAGAAAAGTTCGAATAATTGCGGGGAAACCCCCTAAAGCAGCCCTTTTCTGTTTCCTATACAAACGTTTTCTAAATAAAATGTAGAGTTAATTTGAACTTTATTGCTATTCAATAAAGTTCATGATAAATTACAAGTACTCATTGTTGTCTAAGCAATGTAGGCGCGTTTCTAACGTCAAAGAGTCAATTTTCACTTTATTGCCGCTGCACAAAGTTTGAAATCAATTGAATAGTCACAACCCGACCAAATTGAATAGTCACAAAAATGTAAGAGCTATAGATATTTAGTGCTGCTGTAATTTCATTTCGAAAATCATTCGTAAAACTGAAATCTGCCACATTCCAAATCTTTTTGACAGAATGAAACCTGTCGGGTCTGCTAGTATTTATTATAAAGGCAATTCTTTCGCCACTTAAAACAATCTTCTTTAATTATTTTCATATATAGGAAGAAATTTTTAACTAATTTTAGGTGGCACTCAAAGAGTATTTTTAGACTTAGCGGCGGGGTAACTATTGTATTGCTTCCGGGAATACACAGGTTTCATTCAGTTTTCCTTCAATGAAAGGCAACTCTCATCAGTCCAGACCAAGAACAAATTCATTACCTATCTCTGTCCAGTTAAACAACAACTATATATGTATATTAGTATGTTTTCATTTGTTATTATATGTATTTTACTGTCGGTGTGTATTTTTTTATTGCTGACAGTTTAGCGCTTGACTGTAATCTTACCTGATGGTAAGTGATGATACAGGCTAAGACGGAAGCGCGCTAATCTAGAAAGAGTCAGCATCTTTGCTGGTAGAGTGGTAACTAGACACGGCCGAAGCCTCCCACTAGTCCAGACTCAGACAAATTAGAAGATACAATTTTCTAAATTCATCCTACCGGGGATCGAACCTGGAACCTCTGCTAACAAAGTGAATACTCACACGACAGCGCCAGCGAGGCCGTGAAAATATATGTATGTTTTAATATTTATTTCTACTGTACATTACAGAAATCGCTCCTTAGCAATAAGGCCGCTTTTTTGTACCCTATGATTAATTTATTGTATATATTTCCTGTATTGTTTGTGGTGTATAATAAAATGTATTCTTTCTCTTACAAAGAGAAATTAGAAAATACAATTTCGTAAATGTGATCTGCCGGGAATAAAGCCATGATTCCTGCAAGCAAAGTGAACAATTTACCTTTAAGGTAGCTAAAAGGTTATCAGATATATATTTATTGCAATTTTTAATAAAGCTGCTTTAATTGAAAGCTAGAAATAATTAATTAACTGTGAAAGCCGTTGGTCGCAACCCTATTGAACATTGAGTGAAGTGCCCGCTCGACCCTTTTGAATGGAGATCCAAATTAAAAAATAACTTATGGACCATTCGCGTCCATTTTTCACCTTTATTGTTGGAATTTGCATATATATTTACTTCGTAATGTAAAAATAAACGCACGATTGTCCGATTACACATATAATACTTTAAACGTATCGAATGATATTACAGATAAGGTTCAGGGCTGTTTACAAACGCTAAAGTATGTCGAAGTTATTAAGACAAATAAAAAAGCGATTAAAATATGTAATTCTAATTTAAAAGATTATCTTCAAATGGAAAATACCATAAACATTGAGCATACAAGGTGTTAGGACCGCTCATACGAAGACAGATGATAGTACTAAAAGTCGTTGCTAGTTTAAAAAAAACATATTTTGGCCGCGGCCAGCTGCGGGCGCGCGGGAATCTAGAGGTCGTTGACCCGGGCTGAAAGCTGTTGCTTTAATTTTGTGTCTCAGCGCTGGTTGTTTTTTTTTAGTACAGTAGTGTATTATTTATTTAGCTGTTCTAACATGATGGAGTGTGAATAATACTAATAAACCGTTTTAAGAATATATGTTTTTTTTTAAATCCAATAAATAAAATTAAAAAGATTATTCCACCTCACCTTCAAAGGCGCCATTACTTATCATCTGTCTTCGTTGTCTTTCGTAAATTTAAAACTTTTATTATTAGAAAACGAATTAAGAAATAGTACTATAAATTGCAGGATTGCTTAAACGATAATAAATCGTAGGATTTGATGAATTGTTCTAATCGATATAAACAGAATTCAAAGTTAAATCGTAATGATAATGAGAAAGTAAAGGACACCCGACTTGGACCGTTTGTTGTGGGGAACATCCGCATTTATTGGGCGGGGTTGCGAGCTCGCTTCATCAACGGAGAAGTAGAAGCGGCGACCCTCCAGGTAAGACGCCAGTATACGCACGTGGGGTGACTAACATATCTACCTTTTTCCTTCCCGTCTCCGAAATCTAAAGTTTTAGATTTGTAATAATATAAACAAGACTTAAAAATTACTTTGTACGCACGTACTTTTAGCTTTTTTTTAAATAATTGCTTACTTATTATAAGAAAAAGATTTTAACAATCGTGGAAGATATATTACATTTTCTCGTATGATAATTTTCAAAATGTACTTTGTACTCACGCACTTTTCATTATTTTTTTTTAATTTAGACCGGACGACGGTTGTCAGGTTACCTAGATTACCTATATTTAGCCACCCCATCCATTGGAGTCATGTGGTATAGACATTTCCATGACGTTGGCTCCGTAATTTTCCACTGAGTCGAGTCAGCAATTACCTTTACAAAATGAAACGTGAAAGAGGTAAATTGCCAAGTACCGTAGTCGCGTGCATTATACTGATTGCTAGTAATTTACCTACATGAAGATCGTTGTCAATGGAAGACTATTCTACTGACTTTATTTTAGTGCCAGTGGAAAGACATGCAAATAAAATGGTACACTGCAAATAAAACGATTATGGCCATCGCTATACTACTACATTATAATAGAAAATTATTTTCTTTACATTGATATTTTTAAAAACGTAATATATTTTGAATGGAATGTCGGATTTTAATCATTTAAAAAGTATTATACAGGTATTGAAACGGTTTTTAATAAAATTATATAATAGGATAACGATTAATACAGAGGCATGAATAATATGGTTTGATTATTGTCGGTACTTTTATTAACTTTTAAAATGTAAAAAAGTGGCATAACTACAATAGTTGGATATATGGTATCACAAACTTTTTTGTAGATATTAATATGTTCTAAAATATTGTAGAACATTTTTTTATTCTATCTTTAATAGTTTTCGCAGCGCACGTGATAACAGATTTTTTGTTTCACACCTTGCGTTACATTTATGTATTGTTATTAGGGATCCCTATTTTTTTGAGAAAATAATATAGCCAAAGTCGCTCAGTATAAATGCAGCTTTCTAATGGTGAAAACATCTTTGAAATCGCCCTGGTAGATTTTGTGTGAAAACATTACAAACATACATACTAAAACATAAATGTTTCCTCTTTATAATATTAGTTAAGATAATTCCCTCGCACATGATTGTAGACACGTAGATACTCACGCAATGGAAGCTCTCAAAAGAATAAAGGTCAGTATTCCCTTCGCTAACAGAATTCCTGGGTTAAATTTATAAAATTAAATTTCCTAATTTATTTGATATGGACTGGTGGAATCACTTTAAAAAGAACTGTCGCCACGCTGATGTGCAAAAACCATAAGAGGTAAATCACCTCTTATCAGGTTAGCGCGCTTCTATCATAGACGGTACCACAACTTACCAGTCAAGCACTCACCTGTTACCAA
The DNA here is from genome assembly GCA_015832385.1 of Elymnias hypermnestra. Classification (NCBI taxonomy): domain Eukaryota; kingdom Metazoa; phylum Arthropoda; class Insecta; order Lepidoptera; family Nymphalidae; genus Elymnias; species Elymnias hypermnestra. The sequence continues at coordinate 4,176,467 of JACTOM010000922.1, read as the reverse complement.
ACCCAAGATGTACTATTCAATGTAAGTAATGATACAATGATAATAGGGAGCTAAGCTGGTTGGAGTATCGAATGTGATGGTATCTCTTATGCTTGCTACACAGCATCATACCGGAAGGCAAGTTTTTTATAAGGGAACAAGTCTTTACCGATAGGGTGGTAACTAGCCATCACGTAATCCTTCCATCAGACTCAGAGCGCCTAAATACAGAGTCTCTGTTAGTGAAGCGAAGTCACAACGTAACAAGGTCTAATTAACCTAGTAGATAATATATTAATAGCATGTCCTTAATAAATGTCGGTGAAAACAAACAACTAAGTGATATTAGTTGAACAATAACTGCTCTATAAGTTTAATAAAGTTCTCGACCTCAAGACAAAGTTCTATTCGCAAAGTCCATAAAACCCTCGTGAAGGTCGATTGATTTTCATCTAAGAACATCGTCCGCTTTATTAAATCTACTAACACAATATCGTATAGCTTAAAAGACATATTTACGTGTATAAAAATATAATTTGTTATCACGTAGCTATCTTGTTGTCTATGATAAGTAGCTAGTCTGTGGTTGTAAGTGATGTCACTACTCGATGTCATCTGTCAACCAGTATATATATATTATCTATGCTCTGCCATAGACTATACTACACATGTCAGTTGGTTAATTTATAACGAAATAAAAATCATATTAAAAAGTCATCAGAAATGCAATCAATCACAAATCTTTTTTGAGGATTTTTTGTGAATGTGCAGGCGGATTCAATGGTTAAGAACAGGGGTCGGCAACTAGCGGAAGGTGGGCACATGCGGCTTGTAAACCACTGCCGTGGCATTTCGGCATTCAAATGAGAGTAACAAAAAATATGGTTATAAATGCAAAACACTTTCATTTAAAAAAATAATTAGATAAAATGTGACCCGCACCAATACCCTCATAAAATTTTTGGCCCGTATCAATAGCCTCATATCATGTATGGGCAGAACCGATATCCTCGTAAATTTTCTGGCTTGAACCAATATCTTTAAGTTATTTGTGGCCCGCATCAACATACTCATAATATTTGTGGACTGCACCAATATCCTCATGACATTTAGGGTCCGTACCAATATTCTCATAACATTTGTGGCTCACACCAATATCCTCATAACATTTGTGGCTCACACCAATATCCTCATAACATTTGTGGCTCGCATCAATATCCTTATAAGATTTGTTGCCCGTACCAATATCCTCATAACATATGTGGCTGACACAGATATCCCCAACGCATTTTAGCCCGCGCTTACATCTTCATAACTTTTGTTGCCCGCACCAATATTTTCGTAACATCCGTGACCCGCACCAATATCCTCATAACATTTGTGGCCCGCACCAATGTCCTCATAACATTTGTGGCTCGCACAGATATCGCCAACACATTTGTGGGCCGCACAAATATCCTCATAATATTTGATAAACGCTCAGATATCCCCAACGCATTTGTGGCCCGCACCAATATCCTCAAAACATTTGTGGCCCGCACGAATATCCTCATAACATTTGTGGCTCTCACAGATATCGCCAACACATTTGTGGGCCGCCTTAATATCCTCATAATATTTGTTACACGCTCCGATATTCCCAACGTATTTGTGGCCCGTACAAATATCCTCATAACATTTGTGGCCCGCACCGATATCTTCATAATATTTGTGGCCCGCACCAATATCCTCATAACATTTGTGGCCCGCATCAATGTCCTCGCAGTATTTGTGGCCCGCACCAACATCTTCATAACATTCGTGGCCCTTTCTAAGATAAACTAAGCAATTCATGGTTTAGAATAATGGATTTCATTTAATTTACACAGTTTAGGGAACCACATCTCGTTGAAATCTTTATATCTTGAAAATGAAACCCGAAATAGAATAAATAAAGCATTCCTAATCCTTGTGAGTGAAAGATCGTTAAAGTCAATATAATATTACGACGTATACGAGAAATATGAGGAACATTTCATATATCAAACAAACGTCGAGTTGTACGGAATATGTGATAATTTCCTCTCAATTCACTGTCTTATCGAAATTCTTGGCGTCGTCATTGAATTCCACGAGAATTTTCGAAGTGCTTCAAGGAACTGTTAGCGATGTTACAGTGTAGAGAAATTCATAAGAAAACCAGTAATATAAAAAGAAATTAAAAGTCCGTGCGTACAAAGTACACATGTCAGAAGTGAAACTTCTTTAGCGAACTAATTTTTAAGCCTTGCTTATATTTATACAAATTTAGATATCCGAGACTTAGAATGAGGGAAAAGTGAGGAATTTTGTCATTAAAATACTTTGTTTATGAATTTAAAATTTAGAAAAGAGAATTTATGAAATATTTCAAATAAAATGCCAAATGTCATTGGTAAATATTAAAACTACCTAATCTTCCAACGAATTAGCATAAAGAACGCTTCATATCTCCGTGACGCTAATCACGCGTTTCATCAGTAAAAATTTTATCCTCATGCGCTTAATGAAGTTTCACTTCAATAAATAGAAATTTTAACAAAAAAAGAACCGCCTTCAAAACAAACTTATAAATACATTAATATGCTCTAAAAAGTAAGAAATAATTGCGTATTCTTTTATAGCGTTTTTCGTATTGTTATATTCGGAGTCGGTGTCAGCCAAGTTACCTACATACATACCGAGAGCTGCCAAGTGGACACCCGGGGAACAATTTTCTTGGCTATACGCAATTATTTCTTACTTTTTAGAGCATATTAATGTATTTGTAAGTTTGTTTTGAAAGCGGTTGGTTTTTTGTTAATTCTTCCTAATAAAAAAAGAATCATCGAAATCGGTTGGCGTGATCATGAGTTATTCGTCCATTTGTCGCCCACATGCTTATGCAAATTTAAGACTTATCCGGTTTTGTCATGGATGTCATCAGCAGAACTGTTTTAAAAGAAAATGAAACCCTATGACGAGCACCACCTTTATTAAAAAAAAAATCATCAAGATCGGTCCACCCAGTCGGGCGATATGAGGTAACAAACATAAAAAAATACAGACGAATTGATAACCTCCTCCTTTTTTTGAAGTCGGTTAATAATACAGTCAATTCGCTATCTAGTACGTACTTCTTAAACTCCTAACATAAAAATAAATCTAAATCTTTAAAATTCCTACGAATTAAACTTGTCGTATATATTTAAAAATAATCTGAAATTATAACAATTTTAAAACAATATCAGTTGATTCCCACACACTTTTATGTCCTTTGGGTCCTTTTTAGATCAGGATACGAATGTACGTTCGTAGCTTTAGATTTTTTAGTATTTCTTTATAATATTAATACAATTATGCAGTCGGAAATCAAACCCTGGACCTTAGCTAGCATAGTGAATTATTACGCAAGCGCGTAGTTAAATTTATGGATTATTAAATACCCTTTTATATCTTAATTAAATGTTATCTCTTAATGAAGTAGCCGCAGCCTGGAATATTAAAAGCTTTTAGTCATAACATTGTACATCAATTAATTACTTAAAAAGTACAAAGCCAATACTGATGGACTGGGTTGAAGGTGCCATCAATAATTATTAAGCTTGTGTACGTGGTCTAGGCCATGTTTGGATCAATGACTATACATCTGACAATATATAAGCAAAAACAAACCGATCTTTATGACTCACTCGTTATGAAATTTACGAACCGAACAGCTTAATAAAAAAGGACTTCCTTATGTCACATGAAATTATATTTTAGGTTATATCTTCAGTATTTATGTATATTACCTGTATGTATATGTGTATATATTATACGTAGTTTATGTATGAGTATATGTATGTTTATAATATATCTTAAGCTTGTATGTATGTTGACATGTTCTTAGCTTTTTCATATCTGTGTACCTACACCACATGTTTTATAAAATTCTTCCACTTTCAGGGGTTCCTGGAAGAGATCTATGAGGATTTTTTTTTCGCTGGGAAATGCATTTACGCACCCCGTCTGTGAGACAGACGGGAGTGTGGGACTCGCCGGTAGTACCAGAATACCTACTAAAACCCAGCGGAGCCCTCGTCATTCGAGAATGGAAAGACCAGAGGTTCGTTGTGGCAATCCACTCTGGCCCCTCCGAATGAAGCCGGCTCAAAAGTGCACTCATATTAAATATAGATATCATATAGATCTATGGGGATAAGGTATCCTATGTATACTAACTTTAATTTCTTATTAATTCTTTTTTGGTGCATAAATAAATAAAAAATAAATTAAAAAGTAGGCTTTTTGCCTGTCTCTAGTTAATAAATCTAATAGCAATTCAGAAAATTGATACCACTCAGAAGAAACCGGCAAAAAACTGAGTAGTTACTCAGTGGTAACCGACGCTTCCAGAGACAGAATAAAAGATATAATTTCTTACATTATTCCTGTCTATTGTCACCCTTTACTAATTTTTTTTGTAAGTATATATATGTATATGTTTTTTAACGTTTTAACAACAAATTTGATTTAAAAAAAATTTTCACCATTAGAAAGCTGCTTTTTCACTGAGCAAAATACGCTATATTACTTTTTAAAAAAAAATTGGGGTCCCTAATAATAATGCACTAATGTAATGCAAGGTGTGAAAAAGTTATAAATCTGTCATCGCGTACGCTGCGGAAACTATTGATGATAGAACAACAAATATTCTACAATATTATAGAACGTAGTAATATATACAAAAAAAGTCCGCGATACTATATGTACAACTATTGTAGTTATGCCAAAGTTAAATGTTTTTTAAATATATTAACAAACGTATTTAAAAAATGTCTATCTAAAGAAAATAACGTATAGCGATGGTCATATTCATTTTATTCGCAGTGTACCATTTTATTCACATGTCATCATATATAGAGATAGACAGAAAAGACTATTCTAGAATGAATGTTTTGATTTCTCAGCATAGTTCTTCTGGAATACATTACATACATTCAAACTTTTATTTTAACAAAAATAAAGTTATAGGCCTACTCAGTAGACTACTGCCACGAGATCGGTATTTACTTGGGTGAAACTGCGGAGATTTGCTAGAACGTAACAAACAAACAAAATGCATTTTAACTTTTTAACCGACTTCAAAAAAGGAGGATGTAATCAATTCGTCTGGTTTTTTTTTGATGTTTGTTACCTCATAACTTTCGACTGAGTGAACCGATCTTGATGATGCTTTTTTATATGAGAGGTGGTAGAGTCAGTAAAATTCAGTTCTGATGATGGCATTCTTGAGAAAACCGGATAAGTCTTGAATTTGCATTAAGCATGTGAGCGACCTCAAGCCTGCCTCATTGGTCTAGTGGGTAGCATGTTCGATTACAGACATGAGGTCCTGGGTTCGAGTCCTGGGTCGGGCCAATTCAAAAATCAATATTGACTTTTCTATTTAAATTTCCTCAATATTTCCCCGAACTTGGGAAGTTAGCGGTGTGATCCACCCCCGTGCCTCGGAGAGCATGTTAAGCCGTCGGTCCTGCGCCTGATCTCTCGCCGATCGTGTGGGATTCCCGCTTTGAGAGTGAAGGAATAGAGAGTGCACTTGTGTACAATGCCTAACAATCCGCAATGGAGCAGCGTGATGGGTCTATGCTATAAAAACCCTCGCTCCTCGGAGTGAGGAGGCCTGTGCCCAGCAGTGGGACGTTAATGGGCTGTTACTTACTTACTTTATGTGAGCGACCAATGAATAACTCAAGAACACACCGATTTTGATGATTAGTTTTTTTTATTAGAAAGCGTATACTTCAACAGTTGTTTGATGATGGTTTGATTAGGTTTTGATCGTGTGATCTTTGACAACGGAACGGAACTCTTCAATTCTCAGGAGCAAATTAACAATACTCGGCAGAATCGTTTATAGGCTATATGGCTATTTGAGACACCTACCGTAACATTGGTATAGTCAAGTCAATGTCGTAGTTAAATATGATGATCAATGGAACTCCTTAACGGCTTACAGTAAGGGTGCGGTTTGTGGCAGAATATGTAACTGTCTCTAATCAAATGGCAATGAGCTTACGTTTGTTGCTGCATTGCAATATTTATAAGGTGTATTATGCGTGAAGCGATGGTAGCCGAGTGTGGGGCGGGAGGGGAGGGAAACTTTTGCGTATAAGTGATATGCTCGATTACCACATAAAAATCCGAGGTGGCGGTACCAATGTAAATTTCACTTCGTAAAGTTATTTTATTAAAACGGTGCTGTCTCATCTGTCACACCCACCTTCGCTGACGCCGACTCCGAATATAACATATATTGGAACAGTCTATTTTGAAAGCAATTCCTTTTTTGTTAAAATTTTTATTTATTCAAGTAAGTAATCATAAAATGATTAATATGATTTCAATGATATTTGGTAAATGTTATTATTGTTATATAAAATCTAATAAAAAGTAAGTAAGTAGCAGCTGGGCGCAGGCTTCCTTACTCATACGAGAGAGGGTTATTAGCGCATAGACCCACCACGCTGCTCCACTACGGATGGGCATGAACGGTACACAAGTGCACTCTCTATTTCTTCACTCTCATAGTCCGATTGTGAAGGGAATCCGAGAAGATTGGAGAGGGATCAGGCGCAAGACTGATTCATGGCTGCCTTAACGTGCTCATCGAGACACGGGGGTTGAGCACGCAGCCAACTTCCCAACTTCGCGAAATATTGTGAACATCTTAATAGAAAACTCAACATCGATTCCAAATTGGCCCGACCTAGGACTCGAACCCAGGACTTCATGTCTGTAGTCGAACATGCTGACCACTAGACCAATGAGGCAGTCGTTATATTCTAATGTTACTGATATATTTACACTGTGACAGCGTTGAACCCGCTCGTTGTTTCTGGAAATATTTCGAGTTATCTGGCAAATTTAATACAGCATTCCTTTAATTTCTCGAAATCAACAAATGTTTAATGCTTCACGTGTAATTATAGTTAAATGTTAATTGAATATTTTTTTAATTATTGCTTGAGAACTTACTTTTTTTTTGTTGATTTTTTAAGTGATTCATTACTTTGGTTGGTGACGTGCAGAGAAATTTGGAAGTGTTTCGTTGCGAAATTAATAATAAATCATGTTTGCTAGAGATGCTGTTGTATCTTAGAAAATAAATAATTATATTTAAACTGGAAACAAATACGTAGTACCTTGCAAAATATTATTATAAGAAAACATTAGGATAATGCAGCTATAATCTAAATCTATTTAGGAATTAAATATTAATACAATGTCTAAAAAAAGATATTGTTGATATTCTGATGCCCATGAGGGATGTTTTGCGTCACCGTGGCTGTTTAACCTATTGATTGATAACTGTTTGACAGATTTAAAAGAAGTATGTATGGGTTAAGAATGAATAAATTAATTATCAAATGTTTACTCTACGCTGATGATCAAGTAATACTTGCATCATCTAATATGAGCTACAGGAGATGGTAAATATTATGAATGAAGCTTTGAAAAGGAAAGAAATGAAAGTGAATGTAAACAAAACGAAAGTTATGCTTTTTGAAAGAGATGAATCTATGATGAATGGCAATATTTTGATATGGAAGAGGTTAAAGAATTTGTATACTTGGGGTCTAAATTTACAAAAGATGCAACACGTGAAAGTGATATTGAAAAGAGAGTGGATGCAGGGAATATGGTAAATGGTGCTCTGCACGCTTTCATGAATAGCCAGATGGAGATGGAGTGTTGGTACCAACACTTATGTATGGTAGTGAAAGTTGGGTATGGTAGAAGAATCACATAAGTAAAATAAATGCGGTAGAGATGAGAGCGTTGAGAAGTATGAGTGGATTGAAACTGAGTGACAAAGTAAGAAATAGTGTGATTAGAGAACGTTGTGGTATAAAAGAAAATGTAGTGACGAAAATTGACAAAGGTATGCTTAGATGCTTTAGGCACGTTGCAGACTGACAAAAAGGATTTATGTGTCAAGAGTGAATGTGAAAGTTGGAAGGGGAAACCTAAGGCGAACGTTCCTGGACCAAATCCAGGACATTTTAAATAAGGGCCAGGTCAAGAATACTCTAAACCGACGAACTTGTATGAAAGGTTTAATGAGATTGAAGCGAAGGAAATATGCAAGGATCATGGCAAGTGCAAGGACGTTGTCTCTGCCTACCCCTATGGGAATGAGGCGTGATGTATATGTATGTACTGATGCCCAATAATGGATTTGTATGTTTCTCATATTGTATTACACAGCAATCGCTCTACTATCTAATAATTTACAAACTTTGTCTTTGTAAGATATCGTATGTAATTCCAACAGAAAAGTAAATAATATATAATAATCCTTTGCTCTGGGGTTTCTTTTATGTAATGACATTATTATTTAGATTAAAGAGTTAAGGGACGGCTACTGAATTCTGAAAAGCTACGCCTTTGTATTCCATCATCTTATTAACTTAAAGGCGAAGCTATGAGGAATATTTTTGGAAAAATCTATAGTAATATACAGCTTTTACAGTCGAATTTGAAAAAATAAACAAACACTATCGTCACTTTTTAAACACCATAAACCTACTAATTTAAAGTCACAGTAAAAGCTTTATAATATTAAAACTGTCTCGAGTTTAAAAAGTTTTCTAGCGAGGGAAAGCCAAAGTTTATTAAACGACTTAATCCATATCAGTTTATGAACTTTTCTTTTAAAATTTTTGCACGTCCAAATATTTATATTATAAATACGCCATCGGATAACAGTCGCGATGGCTTTTTATGTGATAATATAAAGGGAAGGAATTTGATAGGGCACGTACACTCGGCATTTTGTCCAGTTTCTTCAAATAAATTTGTAATACCATGAATATATAGACATGATTGACTAGACCATACAATGAATTAGTCCAAAGGAATTTTAAAATAGATGTTTTCCACCTGAATGCAGTCCATTTTACGAATGCAGTGCCGGCTGTACTTCCTTTTCCGACTGCCGGCTCAAAAAGCACTTTTGAATCGTCAGTAGTCTCCGTTGGTAACAAATCTACCACGGGTTCCGAAAGTTGATTCTGCTGAGAAGAAACCGGCAAGAAACTCTACTGTTATTCCTTTAAACAATGTAGCTTTCGTGTGCAACTGGAATCAAGTCCAAACATCTTTGTCACTTAAATAATTTTCAATATTATAGTATGATTATTGTAACTAGACGTTTTTAACATATTTTTTAAAACTATGTGGAGGTAGACCAAGAAGTTATTCGGGTATTTTATTAAAAATGCGCATGCTCAACCCGACAAATGATCTCTAAACCTTCGTCACTCTAAAATATGGCGTTACAAGTTTGTTTTTATTTCTTGTTTTAAAATTGTGTGTTTCGCTCCTTTTGCTGTATAAATGAATATTATCACGGATATATAAAATGTTATTCAATGTATATTGCGACGGTACTGTGAGAATGGATGTTTCTTTGAATTCTTCTCTTAAGGAAACGCGAGACTAACTGTAACTAGCTATAAGTATAATTATATGTAACTTAATAACCATTAGTATAGTTTTAATTGTAGTTCTAATATCTAATGATATTACGTATTTAAATCTAGTAATTAAGTTTATACTAGTTCACATTGCTCATATATAGAATGTTGTATTAACTTTCAAAAATAACGAGTATTTTATCGTTTTTAAGAAAAAAATAATCTTTAAATTTATAATAACCTTTCTCAACTCAAAAATTCACTTTTGCATTATACTTATGGGGGTTCAAAATATCGCAAATATTCTCCTCTTTCGCCTCCCAAGAGAAATACCTCAAATTACTAATAACCCTGTAAATCTCGTACAAATTTTCATTCGTCAAACTAGTTTTTATTCATGCTTAAAGTTTCAATTACGAAATTTGAAGCTTCAACTATACGTGTCTACATTAGTACTACAAATATACATTTCTATACACCCTACGTATAAACGGTCAACTTGAATTTACGACATTTCGACGTTTTAGTAATTTTGCAGTAAATAATTTATCTTTGTAACACTGCCTAGGTGTTTCTACTTGTCTCTTTATACGTAAGTTAAAGTTAAGCAACACTCATGTATGGCAGAATTGTTTCTCTTTACATATTCACTATAACATGTTTTATAATCGTAAATTTAATAAATCAAACGTCATGACATGTGATATTGATTTATTTATGTCAAACGTATAATATTCTTTGCTTTTCAGGATCATTCGTTATAAAATGATTAATTAATTGGAGTCATTAGATCGTAATAATGCAAAAATCTTGTCAAAGATAAAACTAATTAATAAACTCACTATTTATCATTGCTATTCAGTTCAATAAAACAAGCGTCAACTTTCAATGCAAATCTATTAATTCAAGTTTTCGTATCGAATTAATGATCTTTATCTATTTAATCCTATAGTGGTCAGTTTCGTTATGAAATCAGCTTTTATTAAATGTAAGAGCGTTCACACACAGACGAACGGTTTTTTACACGTCTCATACCTTTGCATACGAGCTAATTTACTTTACTGTCAGACTTCAGTGATGCCTTTGATATTAGAGGTCATTTATATGTTAACAAGGTCAATATAAATACAAGCTAATATAAGTAATTTCTTTGTTATATGTTTCCGTGTGTCCCAGGTAGAGTACATGTACCAGAGACACACGATCCAACGAGGTAGGCCCATCTTCAAAAAAGAGATCAACCGCCTAATCCAACTCGGATGGGCAGCGTTCGGAAAACTACGGGACATCTGTTCATCCATAATTCTTCAGTGCCTGAAGACTAAGGTCTTCGAACAGTGCGTGTTGCCAGCAATTACTGTCAAATATTAATATGGTTCCGAGACATGTCCGCTGACTATGGGGCTCGTAAGAAGACTCAGAGTCCCTCAATGTGCAACGGAGACTCAGTGGGCTATGGTCGGGGTTTCTCTACGTGATCAAATCAGAAATGAGGAGATCCGTAGGAGAACTAAAGTCACCGTCGTAGCCAACCGAATTGCAAAGCTGAAGTGGTAGGGCATATAGTTCGCAGAACCCGATGGACGTTGGTGCCTTGGAGTGGCGGCCTCGCACCAGAAAACGCAGCATCGGCAGACCCCCCACCAGGTGAACCGATGACATCAGGCGGGGTGCAAGATCGGGCCCATTTCATTAAGAATTCATTAAGAGAGACCTTTGTCCAGCAGTGGGGGTCCATCGGTTGAGACGACGACGACGACGACGTTTTGTCATGATGAAGTCACATTTCTTTGGCTTAGATTGTATAACATAACTAGCTAACCCAGCAAACGTTGTTTTGCCATATAGTACCTATTATCGCTATTACAAAAATAGGGGTTGGTGATAGAAAGTGGAAAATTTAGGGTTGTATGTATTTTTGTGTGCTGTATCACAAAAAAGTAAAAAATAAAAATTTTTGTCAAAAAAATCAAATTTGGGGTGGATCACACTTAACATATAGAGGTTTGAAAAATAGATAGTAGTCGATTCTCAGACTTACTATAAAAAATTTCATAAGAATCGGTTAAGCCGTTTCGGCGGAGTATGGGAACGAACATTGTGACAAGAGAATTTTATATTAGCCAGTCCTCTAACTAAAACTTTGATTCATTATTTTTTTTGAAATAATCAGATACTAACTAGTATTAACTAAAGTTTTAGTTAATACTAACTAGTATTAGCTAATATAATATGTTTATTATTTATTAACACAATTTTTGATGAAACTACAGTTTAAAAAAAAATACAATACTTTCTTAAAAAAACTGTCTCATTGGTCTAGTGGTTAGCATGTTCGGCCACATACATGAGGCCCTGGGTTCTAATCCAGGGTCGGGCCAATTCAAAAATCGATGTTGAGTTTTCTATTAAGATTTTCTCAATATTTGCCGGAATTTGGGAAGTTGGCGGTGTGATCCACCTCCGACCCTCGGAGAGCATGTTAAGCCGTCGATTCTGCTCCTGCTCTCTCCGGTTGTATCAGATTCCCATCACATCGGACTATGAGAGTGAAGGAATAGGGAATGCACTTGTGTACTATGCCTGCTAACCTGCTCTAATAACCCTCTCTCCTATGAGTCAGGAAGCCCGTGCCCAGCAGTGGGATGTTAATGGATTGCTACTCACCTTTTTTTTTACTAAAAGAAAAATCAACATTGATACACAATCAGCTGATGCCCTTGAATGCACGCGGCTGGCTCAGGTGTGCGTGTAAACGAAAAGACTAAATTGAGCGATAGTGCGTTGACCCGTGCATTCAAGGGCGTGGCACGGCGGGTATTCGCATTTCGCTTTCACGTTCGTTGATCCAAGCGTCAGCTTGTTTCATTGTTGATTTTTTTTTAGAAAAGTAATGTTTTTTCTATGAAACTTTCATTTCATTTAGCTGTAATAACATGACGGAGCGTAAATAATCCTAATAAAACATTTTATAAATATGGTTTTTTTAAATCAGAGTCGATTGTTTTTCCGTCTCATCATCAAAGGTGTCATTAGTACTATCGTCTGTTTATGTTGACGGGAGCGGTCTCTTAACACCTTGTATACCAGTAACATATAATTTAACCTTAATATAACGACTGAGGAAATTTGAACATGTGTCTAAATTTCGATCTAAGTGGCTTGTGGTATGTCAGCAATGTGATCTTCCATTGACTTCTTATAAGGTTTTCTATCATCCTCGCACTCCATTATACCTTGCAATCCTTCTCATATCAGTAAGTGTACCCCTCTTATTTATATTCCTTTACAGTTAAGTAACGCCATGACCTCACTTCCTGTAGAAATACTAATCAGTAAATCCGTGGAAAGTTTTAGGAATCGCATTAAATGTCATTACCTGTCTCTTTTGTGATATTTCTAATTTGGTATTCACTATTGTTATCCTACGTATTATGTGCTTTTACTGACACTATGTAAGTGTATATAAAATTGTATTATATTATGTTATGTTGCTATAACAGTTATAAATATATCTCATGATTTCAGAAAGGTTTCTTTCAAAACGGTTGCCAAGAAGACAACTACGTGGTGATAAGGCCGCCCGTTGTATGCTTTCTTTCTTTGTATTTTTCCTCTTTATTTTTGATTTCTTTAAGTATATTGTTTAGTTTCATTTCGATTATAATGTATCGTTCGGTGTAGAATGCATTAAAGAGTCTTGCCTATCTATTAAGAAAGTTCTCTTTAACGAATCTTTCGAAATTTATGTTACAAGTAGGTTTATCAAAAAATCTATATATAAGGGACTTTTGTTAATTGCAAAATTTAGAAAGGATCATTGAGCTCTATTTTCAGAAATACACTCAATTTATTAAAAGTTACCATACGTATCCTATCGATTATACCAACTGTGACATAACCAACAACGATACATAATTTTTCATATGCCAGTTGGTTTTTATCATAGATTTATTTTTTTTCTTTAAAGCTTCTTGTACTCCAACCTTATTGCTATATAACAAATCAAAAAATATTAATGCAACTAATTGATAAAGAATATTTCCTAATTCTCATTATTTATTGCGTTCTAATAAATTATGTGAGTCAAAAGGTTGCTTGAAAGAAAAACCTATTTCCTGCTATCTATTATACTACTTTGTCTCACGATTTACCACAATGGTAAAAGTACAACAATGGTAAATATTGATGTATTTTTATTACAAAAACTTATCTATCTATTTACTTCGTCGTCGTCGTCGTCGTCGCTTCAACCGATGGACGTCACTGCTGATCTTCTCATTTCTGATTTTATCGCGTAGAGAAACCCATAGCCCTGTCTATCGCACGCTGAGTGACTCTGAGCTTCTGAAAGAGGCCCATAGTCCATAGGATCTTGCATCTCTATTTACTTGCAAGGTTAATTTTCGTATATTCAGTCCGTGCGTTTTTTTAGCGTTGCGTTTGTCTTTTGTTATGTGAAAAGTCATAATTTGAACCAGTTTCGTATACGTAATAAATTGATCGTTGAGTAATTATAATTGAGCTATAATTGTTGAGCTTAAAATTATTATGGCATGTTTATTTGTGGTTTTATTTACATTGTGTTGTTTTTATGGTAAAAAATTGTATTGTACTTACCTTTTTTTAACCACAGCAATGAGAACTATATGCTGAGTTGTCTTCAAGCCCCGAATAGCTCTGCAACAAAAAAAGCAGTTTAAATCTTTTTCTTTGTTATGGATATTATATAGATATTATCTATTTCTGGCAGTACCACAGTCGTAGTTCCCATTCCTATGGAATTGTGGGGAAATTTGGGAATTAAAATAATAGAAATGTACTTTTAGTTACTTTTGACCAGATTAGCGAGCTTCCATAGTAGACTGTTTCATTATTTACCACATGGTGGGAGTGAAGCGAAGTGCGATGGTTGGGTAAGATGAATAAATACTCTAATAAAGCACTTTCACTTTTATTTTAAAGTCAGAAGAGTTGTACTGTAGGATTTTGGAAGACGACTAAGGTATGCCGATTGTTAGGATGAAGGTGACTTTTATCATTATTATGTCGATCTTTATATGGGTAGCAACACGAGTTAATTTCATCGAGAAAACAAGTAATTTCAAGACGTGGTTGTGCTAGCTACCTGCGACAAGATGTGTCCCGTGTAGCAGTCCCTGTGGGGCGGAGTCTCTTATCTTTTTTTTTTTTTTATTGTTGACAGATTAGCGCTTGACTGTGATCTCACCTGATGGTAAGTGATGATACAGTCTAAGATGGAAGCGCGCTAATCTGTTAAGAGGGGATAAACCCCTAACGGTTTCTACACAGCATCGTACCGGAACACAAATATCTTTGTTTGGCGGTACGTTTTTGCTGGTAGGGTGGTAACTAGCCACGGCCGAAGCCTCCCACCAGTCCAGACTCAGACAAATTAGAAAATACAATTTCCTAAATTCGTCCTACCGGGGATCGAACCCGGGACCTCCGCTAGCAAAGCGAATACTCGCACCACTGTGCCAGCGAGGCCGTATCTGCCATCAGTGTAGTGCGCCTGTCGATACGACGGCCCACACTGTGGCAGAATGTCCGACTTGGGGACTACAGCGACATCCTCTGGTGTCCCTCATCGGACCGTATCTCTTATTGCCAAGTATAATGGGCGCCATGCTTGACAGTGAGATAGAGTGGAATGCAGTTGCCTCTTTCTGCGAAGCTGTCATTTCTTTGAAGGAGGCATTGGAGCGAGTACGGGAAGCTACAGCAGATGGTGCTCCCCTTTGGAGGAGGAGGCTGGGCTGCAGGAGGCGTGTTTACGAACACCTCTTGTCTCCTCCTTGAACATACTCAGTTGGTTTCATCCGGGAGTGTCAAGGTAAATGCGCATAGGAGCCTCTGACACTTCCAATTCAGGGTGAGGAGGGTGTCGCTGGGTTTTTGTGGGTATTTTGGCGCTACTTGGATATTGCTACTTATATAAAAATCTGTCCGTCCATTGGTAATTATTTTACAAAAGTTATTATATGTGTATGTCATAATATATATTCTAGTCTGTTTATTTTATTTATATAATACTAGCTATGCAATGATGTCGGACTATAGATTCATTTTTGTTATCATAAAAGTTTGTTTCCCTTGGTTTTTAATTACTTCCTTTCAGATTATTAGATAATCGTACACACTTACATTCATAACCTAATCAATATACAGATTTTACTTTACTACGAAAAACATCTAATTAATACAAACAATAACAAATTGTTACATAATATTATAGAAGAGATTTATTTGTAATACTTTGACACTCTGGAGTTCGATTCGGGACGCATTATTTTCTTTAGATTGAGATTTAGAATTTCGTTATATCTTTTGAATTGATTGTCTGATTTTAATAATTTAAAATGTGTTTTACAGGTATTGAAACGGACTTTAAAAAATATTTAATAGGATAAGGATTAACACAGAGGTATAAATAATACGGTTTGATTATTGTCGGCACTTTTGTTATCTTTTAAAATGCATAAAAGTAGGTATAGTGGCCTAATTACAGTAGTTGGACATATGGTATCCTGGACATTTTTGTAGATGTTAATACGTTCTATAATATTGTAGAATATTTTTTGTTCTATCATCAATAGTTTCCGCAGAGCACGCGATGGAAGTTTTTTACTCGTTGGGTTACATTAATGCATTTTTCTTAGGGATCCCTATTTTTTTTGAGAAAGTAATAAAGCCTATGTCGGTCAGTGAAAATGTAGCATTTTAATTATAAAATAATTTTAAAAATCAGTTCAATACTTGCTTGTGTGAAAACGTAAGAAACATACTTATATACAAAAACACAAATGTATCCTCTTTAGTTTAGTTTCAATATTTCTATGTAAATATAATGTAGACAACTATTTAACATTGTAAAAGTGTATAAATATGAATAAAGGTTGTGTTGCCACTACAGGATTACAGTCACGCGAAAAGCAATATTAAAGAATCACAGAATACTTTTATTATTTATACGTAAGATGGAAGGAATATATTTTCTGAAATTTTGCATTACTCCGTACCGAAGGATCGCATTGTGGATTCTTAGAAGGACGTAATCTTAAAAGAGATATCGTTAGGAAACTTGTCCCTGAAGTGCTCATCCCAAACGGGCCAGAGGGATGAACCATTTTCATCATTGTTTCACAAAGTAGTTCAGTGAGATGTGACATTGTTTGTGGGATTAAATTTACTTTTCTTGACTCACATTATAACTATGAACTCGCTTCGGTTTTGCATGGGTAGTAGAGAATATATTATTTAATACATAATTATAATATAAATGCGGTAGAGATGAGAGCTATGAGAAGTGAGTGGATTAAAACTGAGTGACAGAGTAAAAAATAGTGTGATAAGAGAACGATGTGGTTTAAAAGAAGGTGTAGTGACTAAAATTGAGAAAGGTATGCTTGGATGGTTTGGGCATGTAGAGAGAATGAATGAAAGGAGACTGACAAAAAGGATTTATGAGTCAAGAGTGAATGCGAAAGTTGGAAGGGGAAGACCAAGGCTAACGTTCGTGGTTCAAATACAGGACATTTTAAATAAGGGCCAAGTCAAGAGTACTTTAAACCGACGAACTTGTATGAAAGGTTTAATGAGAATGAAAGAAGCGAAGGAGATATGCAAGGATCGTGGCAAGCGGAAGGATGTTGTCTCTGCCTACCCCTATGGGAACGAGGCGTGATATATGTAATTATAAACTAAACAGACAAAACACAAAACAATAGTTTCCACGAAAAATTAAAACAAAACTACTTTTGTACTGTACTATTTTAAACTTTAATTTTTGTGGTTTATTAACATATTGACTATTTGAACGGGTATATACCACGATGGCGTTTTTTAATTTTGCCGATATTTCGACGCAGTTGCATGAATCGTGGTCACGACGTTTTACACTCACAACGTCACGTTTTAATTTTGAAAAATTGCCTCGCTTTTTCTTTGGCTTAACTTCACCACTGGATTCCACGTATCCCAGTTCTCGACACTGGATAGAACTTCATAGCCCGAAAGTTCTTTCCACGGACCGCCATAATATGCTGAGATTAGTTCGCGAGGCCATTGTAATTAAAAAGTATCCTAATTTTAATCGCGACGATGGTTTTAAGCTGGCGGATACGTAGAATCCAGTGGTGAAGTTATGCCAAATGAAAAAACGACGCAATTTTTCAAAATTAAAACGTGACGTTGTGAGTGTCTATCTATTAATCTGTTGTATCTATTAATGAAAATCGCATGAGAATTTTGAGATAATCACGAAAAGATATGCAGAAGAGAGTTTTCTTTCAAAATATTGTATATCCGCGGTTTCACCGACATAATGCCAATGGAAAGTCTAGGTCGGACTTGTTTCTAACATTATTATGCTTAAATTCGTTATATCTTTTGAATGGAATATCTTATTTGAATAACTTTAAAAGCATTTTACAGGTCTTTAATAAAATATCATTTAATAGGATAAGAATTAACACAGAGGTGTGATTATTGTCGGCACTTTTGTTAACTTTTAAAATGCATAAAACTAGTTATAGTGGCCTAATTACAGTAATTGGACATATGGTATTTTAGACTTTTTTATAGATATTAATACGTTCTATAATATTGTAGAATATTTTTTTGTTCTATCATCAATAGTTTTCGCAGCGCACGCGATGGCAGATTTTTTTGTGGCTAATTTTTTTACACCTTGGGTTACAATAATCCATTTTTAATAGGGATCCCGATTTTTTTTGAAAAATATATACATACCTATATGCTCAGTGAAAACGCAGCTTTCTAATGGTGAATAAAATTTTGAAATCAGTCCAGTAGTTTTTGGGTATAACATACATAAATACAAAAGCACAAATGTTCCTCTTTATAATATCAGTTTAGATATGTAAACATTGACAAATTGAATGACATTTTTGTAAATAGAGAGTAGGTATAATAAACGTATTTTACACATACGGTTACCATTAAATTTATAGATTCTGTCAATATACATAAGAGCAGAGTGGAAATCGCGCCGTTGGCTTGAAGGCTGCCAATACATCAAAGGATCTTATAACTGAAACTGTTGTAGGCGTCTCTATTAACACAATTCAGTGGAAATTTCGCTTTTGAGCGCACAGCCTGAGGGTAAGAAATATTTCCCTACTATAACGAAAATCTAAAATGTATTTTAAGAGAAATAGTCTCACTCACTCATGCCGATTTCGCTTAACAAAAGTGTCTATTATCGCAAAAAGAGGCACACTATAATTTGCTTTCTATATTCCGACGAGATCAAGTGACTAATTTACGATGTTTCCTTAAAAATTATATACATACATACATCACGCCTCATTCCCTTAGGGGTAGGCGGAGACCACGTCCTTCCACTTGTCATGATTCTTGCATATCTCCTTCGCTTCTTTCATTCTTATTAAACCTTTCGTACAAGTTCGTCTTCGTCGTTCGGTTCTGAGACGTGGTCGCTGATTATGGACCTCATGCGAAAGCTCAGAGTCACTCAGCGTCCGATGGAGAGGGCTATGCTCTGAGTTTCTCTACGTGATCGAATCAGAAATGAAGAGATCCGTAGTAGAACTAGAGTCACCGACATAGTCCTACGAACCGCGAGCCTGAATGGGCGGGGCAAATAGTCCGAAGGAGCGATGGACGTTGGGAGCAGGTACTGGAGAGGCGACCTCGCACCGGGCGGCGCAGTATAGGGAGACCCCTGACAAGGTGGACCGACGACATAAAGAGGGTCGTCGGTAGGCGCTGGAGCCGCTGGAGCAAGATCCGGCCTTGTGGACGTCATTACGTGAGATCTATGTCCAGCAATGGACGTCCATCGGTTGAAGCGACGACGACGACGACAAGTTCGTCAGTTTAGAGTACTCTTGACCTGGCCCTGATTTAAAATGTCCTGGATTTGGTCCAGGAACGTTCGCCTTGGTCTTTTCCAACTTTCCCATTCACTCTTGACTCATAAATCCTTTTTGTCAGTCTCCTTTCATTCATTCTCTCTACATGCCCAAACCATCTAAGCAAACCTTTCTCAATTTTAGTCACTACATCTTCTTTTATACCACAACGTTCTAAAGCAACCCTAAAAACTATACATCCGATTATCTTGAAATTCAGCATAATGAATCCTTTCGTGATGTAAATGCTCACTAAGAATGAGCTTCCTATATTCTTGTGGAAAACGCAATAGTTTCCCGGGAACAGTAATTGATATTTTATGAAATTCAGCAAAACGACTCCTTATTTGGTGTAGATGCTATCAAGAATGAGCTTTCTATATTCTCGACGAAATGGGGATGGTTTTCGAGGAACAGTAAATGATACTTTTAGAATTTCTTTCTCATTTCTTCATATTTTAATGGAATCGATAACTACATTAGTAACTCCGCGGCAAGAACTAGTATATTTATATCTTTCTATGAATACCTCTGTGGTACTCATCACGATTTATTTTCAAATTTTACACACATATGTCTTGAGATTTCAAATTACTTCCTGGTGACCTGGATGAATCCACCACCACCATCCACCTTTAGTAAGCCAAAGAAACGTTTGGTAGCGAAGCCAATACAGCATTAATGATTTCATTGAAATTAAATGACTTAAATTTAATATGGTAATAGATTGTTTTTATAAAAACAATTTGTTTCAGGCTCGACTAGCGAGAAATGGAATTAAGTATGCATTAGATCTTCGCTGAACGCTCATTTGTATATTAAAAAAAAACGTTTAACTTGGGAATATAAGGAATTTATTCATTTAATTATACACATGATTGAACAACTATATAACAATAAGTTAGCTATATATAAAATTATCGATATTATCAGCATCTGCTACTGTTTAATTAATGTATGTACATGTGAATGTAGTGAATTAAACATAAAAAACTATATATACGTGTAGTTTATATATATATATATATATATATATATACAGGGTGTTAGGAAACCGCACCCGAAAACCACCTTTGTGAATTGGATTGAAAAAAATCGATCCTGATTAAAATATATAATATTTTTAAAACATGTGCCAGGTTGGTACAGCGAAATAAAACGATAATTTCATAAAAAATACATATCTTTACAAAAAAAACCCAACATTTAAACACAATCAGCTGACGCTCGGGTCAAGGACCGCACGTGGCAGCTGCCTGTGTGAGTGTAAAAGAAATGACTAAATTAATAGTTAATATTTAGCTTGTAAACTTTGCATGTAAATTAGCTGTGGAAACTTGGTTATAAAAATAAAATGTGGTTTCCTTAAAAATAAATAAAACCAAAACGTAGGATAGGCGGTCTTATTGCAAAATAAGGGTTTCGTTTAGAAACATTGGGTTTAATCGGAATGTAATTGAAGTAAGTACTAATACTATTTGGTCTAGTGGTCCGCTTATTAGCTACAGACATGAGAACCTGGGCTTAAGTCCTGCATCGGGCGAATTTAATAAGCGATATTGAGTTTTCTGTTAACAAATTCTTTGTATCTGGCCGAAATTGTGTTGTTGGCGGTGTGCTCCACCCCCGTGCCTCGGAGAGCACGTTAAGAGTGAAGGAATAGAGAGTGTACTTGTGAACTATGCCTGCCAATCCGCAGTTAAGCAGCAAGGTCAGTCGCTGCTCTAAAAACCCTCTCTTTTATAAGTGAATAGTCCTGTACGCAACAGTGGAACATTAATGGGCTTTTTTTCGCTGGGAAATGCATTCAGGCACGAGCCCCGACCTACAACAGGTCAGGAGTGTGGGACTCGGCGAGGGAGGAGATCTCGCAATACCCACTAAAACCCAGCGAAACCCTCTTCATCAGTAAGTGAGGCACCAAGTGTTCAACTTTCGCATTCATCCCTGGTACTTCAGATGAGTACAACTGAGGATTCAAAGAGGCGGAAGGATGCTCGCAAACCCGCACCGCCTAGTACCCCGCCTCCTTCGGCGATGAGCGGGAGCATCCGCTGCATTCTCCCTCTCTCGTTCAAGGGCTTCCTTAAGCGAGACTACGGTCCCGCAGAAGTAAGATACTCCAGCCCACATCTTGTCATTGGAAGGCATCGCACATATAATGCACCCCAGCGAGAGATCACGGTCAATTAGCGCCACCAGGAGGTGACGTTGAGGTCCCCAGGCTGCACAATCTGCCACAATGTGATGCGTTGAGTCGACAGCTGCACCACACTGTTGGCAAATGGGTGACTCCTCCCGGCGAATTCGATGCAGGAACTTTCCTAAGCATCCATGCCCGGTCAGAACCAGCACGAACCTATAGGAGAGTGATTCGTGCTCTCTGGAAAGCCATTGGAACATTAATTGGCTTTTTTTTTCGCTGGCAAAAGCGTTTAGGCACGAACGCCGACCTACAGGTCAGCAGTGTGCGACTCGGCGAGGGAGGAGACCTCGCAATACCCACTAAAACCCAGCGGAGTCCTCTTCATCCATAAGTGAGGCACCAGGTGTTCAACTTTCGCATTCGTCCCTGGTACCTCGGATGAGTCCAACCGAGGATTCAAGGAGGCGGAAGTAGGCGTGTGGACACGCGCCCCTTCTTACCCTGCCTCCTTCGGCAGTGAGTGGGAGCATCCGCTGCATTCTCCCTCTCTCGCTCATAAATGGTATTGGTTATTGTTAATGGGCTGCTATTTACCTTCAGTAAGTATTAATCTTTTTAATTGCGCTAATGGCGAATCCGCTGTATAAATAAACTTCGACCCACGAAAAAAAGTTTGTTTATCAAAATGCCAACACTCGAAAAATCTGCGTAAAAGCTTTGTGCCAAAATGGGGAGCGACGTGGCGGAAAATATAGCACATGTCACCAATTTGCCGAGTTAATTTATGTGATGGCTCGCGCGAATCGCATTCAATCTTGATTCCCTTAAATTTAATCTAGGGTTGACGTAAATGTTTGGCAACGCTTTCAGATTTTAGATAATACTTTGACGGCTTTGCTGACGCATTGCTGCGAGTACTTGTTTTGCGATAGAACGAATTTAGGAAATTGCTTTTTATAATTTGTCTGAGTCTGGACTGGTGGAAGGCTTCAGCTGCGGTTAGTTACCTACCAGCAAAGATTCAGCAGCAGCAGTTCCAGTACGATGATGTGTGCAACTTGGGATGCATGAAGATAATTTTTTTACGGATGAAACGCGTCATTAGCACCATGGAGATGTACATCGTTTATTCTAATTCGTTTAAAGGTTAGATAGTTTTAATATTTACAAATAACATTTGGCATTTTAATTTCCCACTTTTCATTTAATACTTTAATATACTATTTAAACAAAATTTAATTACCGATTTCTAATATTGACAAAAACACATCGTATTTTCATTTACAATTCGCCATTTGAGATTTCAATAAATTATTTGTATTAAATCATTAAATTCCTAACATATCTTTAGATTTGTATAAATATAAACAAGACTTAAAAATTAGTATGCCAAAGAAGTTTCACTTCTGACATGTGTACTTTCTACGAACGCACTTTTAACTTTTTCATTAGATTAGAGTATATTATTATTTACTGTAATCACGGTTAAACGCTAACCTATAAGCAATAAAAATGTAATATAAAAGATAAGTAAGGAGACTATTAACGTTCCAATACTAGTCCTAAGTCTCCTCATGAAGGTTTTAGAGCACAGACCTACCACACTGACTTATTGCCTCATGATACAATAGTATACAATAAAATTTGAACACCAAGTTTTCACGTCGTTTTTATTGTTGCCTATGTTATTTTCTTTACAATAAATACAACCGAGCCCCTTCGATCATCCCGCGATACCCAGGGTTCCACTGAGGATTGCAAGACCTTCCATCGCCGAGTCCCACACTCCTGACTGATCATCGATCAGGGCTAGTGCGTAAATTGCATTTTCCAGCGAAAAATAAAAAATAAAGCGCCTTCCATGATCGTGGCGGGTATATGGTTTAAAAATTCTCTCTCCTTAGAGTGAGGGGGTCAATGCCCAGGAATGGGACGTTAATGATTGCTACCTTACCTTACCTTCCGTCTACCCTCTGCAAGAAAGTTGTCAGTACATGGCTATGTAATCACGGCTACAACCAAATATATGTCGGATAATAAGAGAGAAGGAAGCATAAAGCATAAGGGCGTAGGGTTCTCCGCCGACATCGTCATTAGTGGCATCCATAATTTCCATACTGTGGGCGTTTGTTGGCGTAACACATTACTAATTAACTCAGACTGATGTTCAATGTTGTTGTTCAATCACTTAACGTCCTCGATATCAATTTACACAAACTTAATAATAATAGGAACGCGACAGTTTCAAAAGCCGACCGCACCGGCAGGCCTTCACCCGAGAACAGACGAGAGTCGCACTCCGGACTGCCATTTATTGACTCTGCCCCACTCCGATAGACAGATGGCGCCAGCGTTCCACAGACTATTGCACTCCGATATATATATTTATAGCTGTACTAATATTTGTACTTATTCAAGAAAGATCTAACTCAATTTTATAAATCACCTGTAAACTAAAGTACATATCTGTAAAAATCCTTGACTGAAAGAAAACTATTTCAGAGAATTGAGACACTAAGTTTCACATATCAGCTAGTATAATAATCCTCAAATACAACTTTCTAGGAATATAAGCTCATGTTCTTGACCATTAATAACACCACGAGTTTCAAATATCTTTTATAAAGTTCCGCAACGAAATCCTGCCTGGTTTTAACAATCTTTCCAGTTAAATGATAAATTAGTTTTAATATTTGCTTGGACAGTTTAGCTTTGATAAATTACAAGTATGTTTAACTACTTTTATATTACGCGAGGGTAAATCTGGATAACAGTATATATAATATTACATTATACATTAGTATATTCTTCATTTTATTGTAAGACAAAGCCCAAAACAGTTTTTATTAACATTATCAACAGTACATTGGAAATTATATGAGAAAATGACTGACGATTCAATACCCTCTCTCGTAGGCAACGACATCCTCTATCTTAAGAGAGAGGGTATTTAGAGCATAGACCTACCACGTTTTTTTACTACTGGTAGGCGGACAATATATTTTAGTAATACATTAGCTTTGTTTAATAAAATAATTGATATATTTATAAATATACAACATAAATTCGTTTTGTATGACTCGCCATTACAGATGTATGCAACACTATTGAATATAAAATGAAATTGAGCTAAGTGTGATTTCACACGCTGTGGTAGATTATACAGAAGTCCGAAGAGTATAATCGGCCACTTTGCTTAGCGTTTGTGGACTATGAGAAAGCCCTCGATTCGGTGGAAACATTCGGTGGAACATCGTCTGCCATTACATAGAAGTTCTAAAATGTTCGCCAGGAGACATTATATCTCCGAAACTTTTTACGACTGCAATGGAGGACATCTTCAAGCTCCTGGATTGGAACCGATATAGCATTAATATAAACAGTGAGTACATAACACATTTATAGATTGCTGACGATGCAGTCATTATGGCACAGTCTCTGGAAGAACTTAACCCTATGCACGAAAGCGTCAACAGAGTATCCCAACAGGTGGGTGTCAAAATGAACATGAGTAACTCCCATATGCTGCCCACCCAGTAATAGTTGAAAACTCTGCACTAGAATTAGTAGATGAGTACGTCTACCTAGGGCAGTTGGGCTGATTGAATTTCGATAAAGAGGTTAACCGCAGAATCCAACTCGAATGGGCAGCGGTCAGAAAATTACGTGAAATCTTTTCGTGGACCATTCCTCAGTGTCCAGAAACAAAAGTATATGACCAGTGCATGTTACGAGTGCCCACTTATGGTTGCGAGACATGGCTAATCACTATGCGCCGTATTAGAAAGCTCAGAGTCACACTGTGGGTGTTGGAATGAGTTTTGCTCGGAGTATCTCTTCGGGATCAAATTCGAAACGAAGAGAACTGCAGAAGAATATTGCTAAAATGGCGATGGGCAGGGCACAGGGCACTGGAGTGGCGACCTGGTGGACAGATGACCTGAAAGGGTTGCTGGAAGCCGATGGTTACAAACCGCATAAGATTGTGTACTATGGAAATACTTGGAGGAGACCTATGTCCAGCAGAAGACGTCTATCGTTTGAGATGATGAAGTGTAACGTAAATAAAATGAAAAAGAGAGATGAGAAAGCAAATAATGTCATTCGAGTGTTTAAAATATTTTATTTCTTATGTTATAGGAAGCTTATGTTATAGGATTAAAGGCTTTTACCAAATAATACAAGCTACATACAATACGCTATACAGAGGCTTCGAATGTTTTCACTCCGAACCACTTCACTGTACGTGATTATACAAGCACTCGAGTGATTTTTCACCCTTGATATATAGGTCAAAGTGAAAAGCCGTGCAACGAATTTTGATTCGTTCATGATGTATATCTTTATGTAATATACCTTCCAATATAAAAACAATCCTAAGCTTTTTCCAATAAAAAGGAGTTTAAACTGGGATGCTTACAACAATACTGCCTTGTTCAGAAACAGATGTTTTTCGTATATTATTTTAATGACAAACAATGGTTTTAGTATTCGACTTCGGCAACGTTTTTTAATGTTGGTAACAAGGTGTTCAGCGAGCTAGCAACAAACGTCTACCAACATTCGAACTACCCCCACTCGCAGAAACTAGTATAAAAGAGCTTGCATTAGACTGGCGGGCATTCTTACTCGAAGTTGTGTCCGGTGCACACCTTGCACCCATAAATTATTGGTTATTGTCATTTAATTTAAAAAATAATTAATAATTTAGTTTAAAGTAATAAATAATATTTGTGAAAATTGACTGTTGTTGTCTTTATGTAAACAATGGAAGACCAGAACTCGATATATTCAATATAGTTAGTTACTAATACTTATGTCTAAAAAAAGATAAAGGTAAGTATCAGCCAGCAGCACATGCCCCTTTACTCATAGGAGAGAGGGTTTTACAGCACCCACCAGGTTGCTCCACTGCGAATTTACCGACATAATACACAAGTAAACTCTCTACTCTTCCACTCTCGTAATGGGATGTAACGGCAATCCAACATAACCGGAGGCAGATCAGGCGCAGGACCGACGGCTTAACGTGCTTAAAGGTAAGGGGGTGGAGCATTACGCCAATTTTCCAACTTTGGGTACTAAGTAAGTAGCAGCCCATTAACGTCTCACTGCTGGGCACAGGCCTCCTCACTCATACGAGAGAGGGTCTTCAGAGCATAGACCCACCACGCTGTTCCACTGCGGATTGGCAGGCATAGTACACAAGTGTACTCCCTATTCCTTCACTCTCATAGTCCGACGTGACTGCAATCCGACACGACCGCAGAGAGATCAGACGCAGGACTAACGGCTTAACGAGCTCGGCACAGGGGTGCCTAACATCGCCAACTTCCCAACTTCGGGCAAATATTGAAAAAATCTTATTAGAAAACCCAATATCGATTTCAACTTGGCCCGACCCGGGACTCGAACTGAGGACCTCATGTCTGTAGTCGAACATGCTAACCACTAGACCAATGAGGCAACGTAAATACTGAGACGTAACGTTGGGTAAATACTGAGAATTACTTAACAGTAACATTATTTAATATATATTTAAGAAATAAAACCATTATTTATTATTGTTTATAGCCGATGACATTAGGCACGCAAGAATCCACTAAACCTTTAAAACCAATGGACCAATACATCCCAAATTAGAAAGACGAATTAATACGATGATGGTTTTAGACCAGTCGTCGTCGTCGCTTCAACCGATGGACGTCCACTGCTGGACATAGGTCTCACGTAAAGACGTTCACGAGGCCCGAACTTGCGCCGCCTGGCTCCAGCGGCTACCGGCGACCCTCTTTATGTCGTCGGTCCACCTTGTGGGAGGTCTCCCTACACTGCGCCGTTCGGTGCGTGGTCGCCAGCACCTTCGGCCCCCAACGTCCATCGGTCCTTCGGACTATGTGCCCCGCGCATTGCCACTTCAGGTTCGCGATTCGCAGGACTATGTCGGTGACTCTGGTTCTACTACGGATCTCTTCATTTCTGATACGATCACGTAGAGAAACTCCGACCATAGCTCTCTCCATCGCATGCTGAGCGACTCTGAGCTACCGCATGAGGCTCATAGTCAGCGACCACGTCTCAGAACCGTAGGTCATCACTGGCAACACGCACTGTTCGAAGACTTTGGTCTTCAGGCACTGAGGGATATTGGACGAAAATATCTGGCGTAACTTCCCGAACGCAGCCCAACCGAGTTGGAGTCGGCTGTTGACCTCCTTCTCGAAATTGGATCTACCTAGTTGGACTATATGTCCTATATTTAGACCAGTAAATTCACTTTAAAACTATTTGTCTCGAAATTTAGCAATGCTTCAGTATCGATCACTAAGTACGGAGTCCCCATAATCCAAGAGATCTGAAACTACGTAGGTAACATCGCGGCTAATTTCGCGTACATTAAACTATTTAGAATGAACTTGATAAAATGAAATGGAGATTCTAACAAGTTTCGGTTATTTCATTTTCGTGGCAAAGATTAAGTTATATCCCAGACGTCTTTAAATTGAGTAACTAGACTCGAAAAGCACTTTTGTATCGTCTAGTAGTCTGTCCATTGCTAACAAATACACCATCGGTTAGAAAATTTGATTCCACTGAGAAGAAACCGGCAAGAAACTCTGCGGTAACTCTTTTTACCTAGTTTTGTAGGTTACATTGTACAATATTTTGTTTCTGTGTGCAACTGGTATCAAGTCCAAACAATTTTATCGCTTAAATAATCTTCAACATTATATTATGCCTTTTATAAAAGGATGTTTTTGACATATGTCTTATAGTTATGTGGAATCAAATGCACATGCTCAACTCGCCAAATGATTTTGAATCTTTTTCACTCTAAAATATGGCATTAAAAATTTGCTTTTATGTTTGTATTCAAATTGTGTATATCGCTGTTTTTGTTGTATAAGAGAAACAAATATTAAACAATCAATCATTTGTTATTAAGTCATTTTCAAGTGTCAAAGAAATTTATCTGTTTACAAAGTAAATGCTAGTGCCTTTCACAAATAATTTTAGCATTAGTTTATTTTATTTGGTCATTGGTCTAGTGGTTATGTTCGACTACAGACATGAAGTCCTGGGTTCAAGTCCCGGGTCGAGCCAATTCAAAATGGATTTTGCTGGACGTTGGAAAGTTGGCGGTATGATCCACCCCCGTGCCTTGGAGATCACGTTGAGCCGTCCTGCGCCTGAGCTCTCTCCGCTCGTGTCGGATTCCTGTCACATCGAACTGCTAGAGTGAAGGTATATAGAATCCACTTGTGTACTACACCTGCCAACTCGCTGTGACGGAGCTTGGTGGGTCTATTCTCTAAAAGCCCTCTCTCATATGGCCTGTGCCCAGTAGTGGGACTCTAATGGGCTGCTACTTGCCTTTTTTACTAAAAGAATAATCAACAATGATAAAAGGCCTATGATCGAGTGGTGAGGAATGAGCTGTGGTCAACGTTATCTACGTATGGGGTGAGCGGTTGTCTGATCCAAGCATTGAAGTCTCTCTATGAGGGTTCTAGTGCCTGTGTCAGAATAAACGGAGCGTACACGGAGTGGTTTCCTGTCGAAAGAGGTGTTCGACAGGGATGTGTTGCGTCACCATGGCTGTTCAACCTTTTCATGGATAAATGTTTGACAGATTTAAAAGAATGTATGTATGGGTTAAGAATGAATGAATTACTCATCAAATGTTTACTCTACGCTGATGATCAAGTAATACTTGCGTCATCCGCTAACGAGCTTCAGGAGATGCTAAATATTATGAATGAAGCTTTGAAAGGGAAAGGAATGAAAGTGAATGTAAACAAAACGAAAGTTATGCTTTTTGAACGAGATGAATCTATGATGAATGGCAATATTTTGATAGATGGGGAACAAGTGGAAGAGGTGAAAGAATTTGTATACTTGGGATCTAAATTTACAAAAGATGGAACATGTGAAAGTGATATCGAAAGGAGAGTGAATGCAGGGAATATGGTAAATGGTGCTCTGCATGCTTTTATGAATAGCCAGATGGTGTCTCAAAGGGCTAGACTGGCAGTGCATGCTGGAGTGTTGGTGCCAACACTTATGTATGGTAGTGAAAGTTGGGTATGGCAGAAGAATCACAAAAGTAAAATAAATGCGGTAGAGATGAGAGCGTTGAGAAGCATGAGTGGATTAAAACTGAGTGACAGAGTAAGAAATAGTGTGATAAGAGAACGTTGTGGTATAAAAGAAGACGTAGTGACTAAAATTGAGAAAGGTATGCTTAGATGGTTTGGGCATGTAGAGAGAATGAATGAAAGGAGACTGACAAAAAGGATTTATGAGTCAAGAGTGAATGCGAAAGTTGGAAGGGGAAGACCGAGGCGAACGTTCCTGGACCAAATCCAGGACATTTTAAATAACGGCCAGGTCAAGAGTACTCTAAACCGACGAACTTGTATGAAAGATTTAATGAGATTGAAAGAAGCGAAGGAGATATGCAAGGATCGTGGCAAGTGGAAGGATGTTGTCTCTGCCTACCCCTATGGGAATGAGGCGTGATGCTATGTATGTATGTAACAATGATACACAAACAGCTGACGCCCTTTAATGCAAGCGGTTAGCACAGGTGTGCGTGGAAAAGAAACGACTAAATTGAGCGAAAGTGCGTTGACCCATGCATTCAAAGGCGTGACACGGCGGTTTTTCCATTTCGTTGATCGTGATGAGTTTGATTTGTTTTTAGGTTGTATAGCTGTGGTAGGAGTCGGGGTATATAAGGTATAAAACAAAAACCCCTATTTTCATCCCTTATAAATAAAAAAAGGAACTTGTTAATAATTTTATTTAGCTTATTGTATTTTAGTATCATTATGATCAGGTTAAACGAAAATAAATCTTTGATCCGCGTTAAAGAAAGTTATGTAACTAATGTTATATTCAACAATGCTTCATAATTTATTCTGTGACGTGTTTCCAAAGCGTTTTGCATTAATTTATTTAATTTATTCACCCATGTACGTGTAGGGTAATTGTTAATACATTCTCTAACAGCGTTTCTAGTAGCTTTTAGTTTAGCTGTCGGATTGTGAATTAACGAACGCTGAAAATGGTGTAATTTAATTTGCTTAAAATCGGGAAATCAGACGGATCAGATATTTTGTGCTCACCGTTATACCTACCTTTATAATAAATTCCTATAGTTTTACGTCATCCTCTGAAATAATGCTTAGTAATGTAAATTATAGCCATAAACTTCTTGGTAACTCAAATTTGCCCTCACGTAAGTTTCACCATGATTTAATAAGGCGCATCCTCGGATGTGGCGTTACAATCTTGGATTTTCTCTGCCATAATGTGGGTTATCGAGCGAGAAGATCAACGTCGGGTATTTCAATAAAATATTCCAGGATACAATTAGTTCCTTCATTATTAATTTCCCTAAAATAAATCAATACTTATAATTTTAGATAATTAACAAAGTATAACTAGATTTAAAACATTCCACCAGAACACGTAGGCGCGTGCGCACTCTATGACATCCGAACCAGTAATGGCCGCTATTCCAGCGCTCGGTGTTATGTCAGCTGTCAACCTCAAAAATGTCAAGTTCGATTAGACTGTAAACCGATTAACATTCTGTGCGCCGTCATATTTTTATTTCTTATGTTGTTTTGTCAATAAAGGAACAATACCTTTGCAATTAAATTAATTTCATTGAAAAACAATGTCGTTTGAAATTGTATTTCATTGATTTGTGTTGTTTGCATAAAATTGTAAATGTGTATACCTTTACTCCTCAAAAGTAATATTATTCAGACAAATTTATAAATTTCGAACCATTTTGTTTTGCCTTTCAGCGTAAAATTTTGTTGAATTTGTCTCGATTTAGATATAGGATAGATTTTGTTTTCATTTAAAATAATTAGACTGCATTACCAGCAAAGACATATTGCCAACCAATAATAGTGTTTTTGTATGTTTGTAATGTTTTCACACAAAAACTATTGGACCGATTTCAATTTTTTTTGACCATTAGAAAGCTACATTTTCACTGAGCGACCTAGGTTATATTAATTTCTCAAAAAAAAATGGGGATCACTAATAAAAATGCATTAATACAACCCAAGGTGTGAAAAAAAGATCCACAAAAAATCTGACACCGCGTGCGCTGCAGAAAATACTGATGATGGAACAAAAAAATGTTCTACAGTATTACAGAACTTATTAATATCTATAAAAAAGTCGTCAATACTATACATCCATCTACTATAGTTATGCCACTATAATTACTTTTTAAAAGTTAATAAAATTGCCGTCAATAATCAAACCGTATTCTTTATACTTCTGTATTAATCCTTATCCTATAAAGATATTTTATTAAAGACCGTTTCAATACCTGTAAAGTACTTCTTAAATTATCAAAATCAGACGTTCCATTCAAAAGATATAACGAATTTTGTAGACTTTCCATTGCCACGAGATCTGAGTGAATCCGTGGGGCATTGCTAGTATTTTATTATGATAGATATATTCGTATATATTTTTGCTAAACCCACGCATGCAAACACAATCTGATATCCTATAAAATTAATTACCGTTAAAATCAATAAGCTTGCAAATGGAAAGCGGCTTAGTGCCTTCGACAATTTGTTATGTCACAATAGTTTTGAAGTAAAAATGTCTATGCACTTTATTTAGTGGGTATACTGATAACTCAATTGAAATAGCTGGAAATTCGTAGGGTGATGGCGGCTTAATTTTCGATTTTCGACATCTTTGGAATAATCGTTACGTCATCTGCCATCTCGGAAAGAAGGGTGATTTTTTGTTTTTTCAATTAACTTGCTTATGTTTAACTGTTTAATTTTAGGCGAAAAATGCTAATAACCAACATACATACATACATACATAGCATCATTCCCATAGGGGTAGGCAGATACCATGTCCTTCCACTTGCCACGACCCACTGCATATTTCCTTCACTTCTTTCATTCTCATTAAACCTTTCATACAAGTTCGTCGGCTTAGATTACTCTAGACCTGGCCCTTATTTAAAATATCCAGGATTTGGTCCAGCAACGTTCGCCTTAGTTTTCTCCTTCCAACTTCTCTCTTCTCTCCATCTTCTTATGTACTACAACGTTCTCTTATCACACTATTTCTTACTTTGTCACCCAATTTCTATCCCCTCATACTTCTCAGCGCTCTTTAACTTATTTTTCTTTTAGGCTTCTTCTGCGATACTTAACATTCACTATCAACACTCCTCCATGCACAGCCAGTCTGGCTCTGTGAGACACCATCTGGCTATTCATAGAGGCGTGCAGATCACCATTTACCATATTTACTGCATTCACTCTCCTTTCAATATCACTTTCAGATGTTCCATCCTTTGTAAATTTAAATGCCATGTATAGAAATTCTTTCACCTCTTCCACTTATTCATCATCTAACAAAATAATGCAATTCGTCATAAATACATCTCTTTCAAAAAGTTCATAGCCATATTTGTTCAAAATTAAAATTACAATTTTACACCCTAAATAGGGGGGTGATTTTTTAATTAGTCAATAACTCGCTTATTTTCAATTTTATCAGAAAAATGATAATAACCAAAATTATTCGAAATTAATTTGCCTATAATTTTGGTTCTTAACATTTTTTCCTAATATAAATATTTTTCGATTAAGACCCAAAAAGACTACGTGCAATCTTTATTTTAATATCTCATACATTTTCAATTTTACGCGAAAATTAAGTTAGTTAGATAGATAGATAGATATATAGTGCTTTATTGAACACCACAAAAAAATAATACAATGACTTAACTTAAAATAATTCTAGTGTACAATGGGCGGTCTTATCGCTATTTAGCGATCTCTTCCATACAACCCAACGTATAGGGAAACCGTCAAAGAAAGGAGATAGAAGGTAGGCGGTGTTTATACGTTAAAAGGCAAACATATATTACTTGAAATATATACATACATATAAATACTTAGTTTTTGTATATATGTATCTAATTCGGGACAAATTCAATAAGATGAAAAAAAACTATCAAGATCGGTTGAGAAATGTTTATACTAGCCAAGAGTATAATTTTTTCATCTTACCAGATTAGTTACTTACCATCTTAGACTGTCATCGCTTTCCATCAAGTAAGATTGCATTCAAGTTCAAACATGTAATTAAAAAAAAAACTATTCATTTATTTTAATTACTACAACCATTTAAGTAGTGTAGAGCTATTTATTAACTTGCCGCTTTTTCATTGCGTATACGTAAATGGCGAAGTAATTATTGATTTACGGCCCTATTAGGTTTAACTAAAGCGTGTTACCTTATATGAAGGTATCTCAAAGGCTTATAAACATATACTAGCTTCATTAAAGTGACATGTAGTTATCAGTTAGTGTGCTGTTTTAGCCATTTACGATGCTATGGATTTCATTAAAGCATATATCGATGGCATAAGTGTTTGGAGTTAACTAGCATTTTATATACAGTCGACTCTTGTATTGACTGAAATTATATTAAGTTTATTTAACAAAACAGTCACCATGGGCAAGTTTAAGTGCTTAAGTAAAGTAAAAAGGTAAGTAGCAGCCCTTTAATGTCCCACTTCTGCGCACAGGTTTCCTCACGCATAGAAGAGAGGATGTTTTATAGACCCAGTACGCTGCTTTATTGGCGATTGACAGGCAATGTATTATTTTAATAATTTAAAAAGTATTTTACAGCTATTGAAACGTTCTATAATAAAATATTATTTAATAGGACAAGAATTAATACAGAGGTATGAATAATATGGTTTGATTATTGTCGGCACTTCTATTAACTTCTAAAATGTAAATGCAGTAGTTATATTGGCATAACTACAGTAGTTGGACATACGTACGGTATTACCGACTTTTTTGTAAATATTAACAAAGTCTATAATATTATAGCACATTTATGTTCTTGTCACGCAATAACAGATTTTTTTGTTTCACACGTTGGGTTACATTGCATTTTTCTTGGGGATCCCTATTTTTTTGAGAAAGTAATATAGCCTATGTCGCTCAGTGAAAATACAGCTTTTTAATGGTGAAAAAAATTTAGAAATCGGTCTGGTATTTTTTGTGCGAAGACGTATGTTTGAATATATACTTACATACCAAAACATAAATATTTCCTCTTTATAATATTATACATACATAGCATCACGCCTCATTCCCATAGGAATTCATTTGGCAGAGACCACGTCCTTCCACTTGCTACGATCCTTGCATATCTCCTTCGCTTCTTTCATTCTCATTAAAGCTTTCATACAAGTTCGTCAGATATATAGAATGTCTTGCATTTGCCTTT
Source organism: Elymnias hypermnestra (assembly GCA_015832385.1). Taxonomy (NCBI): domain Eukaryota; kingdom Metazoa; phylum Arthropoda; class Insecta; order Lepidoptera; family Nymphalidae; genus Elymnias; species Elymnias hypermnestra. Next base: position 4,141,644 of record JACTOM010000922.1, on the reverse strand, counting down.
ATAGTCACGTGGTCTTTCCTTTCGATTTTGACTCATAAATCCTTTTTGTCAGTCTCCTTTCATTCCTTATCTCTACGTGCCCAAACCGTCTAAGCATACCTTTCACAATTTATGTCACTACATCTTCATTATTACCTCAACGTTCTCTCATCTAGGGATGTCAGAAATGTAATACTGTATCGGTATATATCATATCGATATTTTTTGTAAATATCAATATCGGTTTTAATATTTTTTTTTAAATATCGATATATCGATGTATCGGTAAGATTTAGCAAAGAATATTTATGCTCTAATAGATAGTTTACTTGGCCTAAGCTAATTCAGTTATCTTACTTGTCTAGATAAATATTCATTAATTTCAATCGATTATCGATTGATTGTTTGAAAACTAGGTAGTCAAGTGCAGAAATAAGCATGTGTTGAGGTTATAAAACATAAGTCAGTGATGTCAACAAAACGAAAGGGCAGTTAAGGTTGAAATTGACGGACTGAATTGCCAATTTAAAACCAAATTATAAAACAGCATATCGCGTCTCAAAAAATAAAAAAAATATATAATATATTATTTGAAAAAAAGAAGGGCGTATGGAAAAGTATTCATTGTTCAAATCTTAAAATTTAAAAATGTTTATCGGTTGTCTATAAAAATATCGATTTTTATACTTTTTCGATACTCGGAATTTGATATCGATACATCGATATATCAAAACCTTAAATATCGCATAAAAATATCGATACATTGAAAAAATATTATCGATATCTCGATGTATCGATATTTTTGGAACAAGCCTACTCTCATCACACTGTTTCTTACTTTGAGTTTCAATCCACTCAAACTTCTCAACTCTTCCATCTCTGCCGTATTTAAGGCATTTGCTTTAAGGCAGCGATGTGCTACATCTTTTGATAATTTTCATTGTTTTGAATGATGATATAGAATAAACTTGGCCAATCTTGTAAGAGGTAGTTTACATCTTATTGTCTTATTTCGCTTTTTTGGTAGGGTCTTCCCTGGTAGGATCGTAATTAACAAGGCGAAGCCTCCCACCAATCCAGACTGACAAATTACAAAGTAGACTATTACAAATTTGCTTTGTCGAGGCTCTAACCCAGAACATCTGCTAGCGAAGTGAGTACTCGCACCATTGTTCAAGCGATGACATCATATTCTTGTTCGTATTATCCCTCGGGATGTAATTTAATTTAACAAACTTTGGCCCTTTATAAATGACCTTAAACTTTTCCGCAAAGAATATAATAAGAGAAATCGACATTGCTTACAGTGTTTCTTTGTCTTACCGAGATCGTTAAATGGAGTAATGTTTAGAGAGGCGTTTTTTTAGATGCCGTCGGCTAAAAGCTATTAACTGTTTGCCTTTTGGGTAAGATATATTCTTTTATCTTCAACAATTGCGTCGACTACAGTTGTTCAGAACAAGACCAACACTTATAACTTACTCATATACAGTTTTTTGTGTTAGCAATGGGTCATTATTACTTCGCTTCCTAACCAATCAAATCCTTTCAAATTACAAGGTCAAATTCACAGTGATACCGTTGATTTGTCACAGCGGGGCAAGGCGGGCCAACAATGATGTCTCACTGCCTTCTTAACGCAAACAAACTGTAGTAAGCATCTACTTCACGAAATGTGGTCACTTTGCTAAATTTCAAGTCAACCCTGGAATAGTTTGCGCGATCTCGCTGGTTAGAGTGTTCGCTTAGCTAACAAAGGCCTTGTTTTCCATTTCCAGTAGAGAAAATTGAGGAAATTAATTGTTTCTATTATTGGAAAGCTTCGGCAGTGGTTATACCATTCTATCAGTCAAGATGTACCACGCTAAAAATTTACGTTCCGGTATGATGCTTTGTTGAACCCATTTCGAGGTAAAACATTTTATTCAGTTAGCGCGGTTTCCGGTCGTTTTATATATATGTCGGAAACGGTCAATAATACGGTCGATCAACGAAACGAAGCACGAACTTGAAAGATGGCAGCACTGTCGCCACGACGTCGCTACTCGGCTAACTTCGTGCTACGACAGCCTAGCGGAAGGGAGAGGAAGCTCGGGTCGATACTTAGTTTCATCGACGTTCGACACTTACCTTGCGTCCGTCGTCGAGCGCAGACCTCCTAGGATCTGTTATACGTTTCGTTAAATAATTAATAATTAATAATTTCGTTAATAATAAGACATTCGTTTCAAAAAAATAATAAAAATCTTTTGGAAAGACTTTAGGGAGAACGCTGTAAAGACAGATTCCTATATCCCGATCATAGACGTTCTTTTTTCAATAAAACTCTTTGGGAGATAGCTATAATTTTTAAGACTTCCAAAATTTATACAACTGCCTCATTGGTCTAGAGGTTAGTATGTTCTACTATAGACATGAGGTTCGAGTCCCGGGTCGGACCAATTCAAAAATCAATATTGAGTTTTCTATTAAGTTTTTTTTTCAATATTTGCCCGAAGTTGGGAAATTGGCGATGTATTCCACCCTCATGCTTCGGGGAGCACGTTAAGCCAGCGATATTGCGCCTGATTTCTCTCCGGTTGTGTCGAATTTCCGTCACATCGGACTATGAGAGTAAAGGAATGGAGAATGCCCTTGTGTACTATGCCTGCCAATCTACAGTGGAGCAGCGTGGTGAGTCTATGCTCTGAAAACCCTCTCTCATATGAGTGAGGAGACCTGTGCTCCGCAGTGGGACGTTAATGGGCTGCTACTTAATTACTTTATAAGAGAATGTGCCTCGCAATTTTTTTAACTAATAATTGTATATTCTGTTAAATCTTTTCTTATCGATAATACCTTTTACTCCGTTGACGACTATTTAAAGGGAATCTATAATTAATAATAAGTAACAACATCAAATAGGTGATATTATGTATTGTATAATTTCATCTTAATAATATAATTTAATTTTAGCAATTTCATTTAAAAATCTTTAAAAAATTTGCTAGCCTAAATAGTAGAATATGAGGACTGTATAAGATGTATATCACCAAACATATTCAGCTGATAAATGTTTTTATTTGATTTGATTTTGTCCTCTTAGATTATATCATCTTGTTTATTCCTAAGATCGGAAATTTCCTGTTACGTTTTAATGTCGTTACTATTTTATTTCGGGATCGGAAGCTATGACAGTGACATCGCTGAGCACAGTTATTTATATATATATAAGAGATATATAGGTGTCTATTGACTCATCACGATATCCTTGGAACCAGAGACTTGAAATTTGGTAGGAAAATTCCACCCGCAAGGGTGGTTGCGGGTCGTGGGAGCTGCGGTCTGAGGTTCTAGTGGCCGTCTACGGACAAAGAGTGGCGGCAAGAGCGCAGAGCCTTTGGGCTGATGCCGAAGAGGTTCGGAGGATCAGAACTCTGGCTGACCAGGCCCTGGTCCAAAAATGGAAGGAGAGCCTCGGGTCCCCAGTAGCGGGCGTGACCATTGTGGCGGCGATCCGACCTCATCTGGAATGGCTTTCCAGAGAGCACGGATCACTCTCCTATAGATTGGTGCAGGTTCTGACCGGGCATGGATGCTTCGGAAAGTTCCTGCATCGAATTGGCCGGGAGGAGTCACCCGCTTGCCAGCAGTGTGGTGCAGCAGTCGACTCAACGCATCACACTGTGGCAGAGTGTGCAGCCTGGGGACCTCAACGTTACCTCCTGGTGGCAATGATTGGCGGCGATCTCTCGCTGGGGAGCATTATAGGTGCGATGCTCTCCAATGATAGGATGTGGGCCGGAGTATCCTCCTTCTGCGAGACCGTAGTCTCGCTTAAGGAAGCCCATGAGCGAGAGAAGGAGAATGCAGCGGATGCTCTCGCTCACCGCCGAAGGAGGCAGGGTACTAGGCGGCGCGTGTTTGCGCGCCTCCTTCCACCTCCTAGAATCCTTAGTTGGACTCATCTGGGGTACCAGGGACAAATGCAAAAGTTGAACACCTGGTGCCTCACTTACGGATGAAGACGGTTCCGCTGGGTTTTAGTGGGTATAGCGAGGAGCGAGGAGCTCCTCCCTCGCCAAGTCCCACACTCCTGACCTGTAGGTCGGGGTTCGTGCCTAAATGCATTTCCCAGCGAAAAAAAAGGGGAGTTGCGGGGGTGTTAATTAAAAAAATCAAATTTTCACGTTAAAAAAATCAAACTACACATTAACAAGCTATATGTTTTATGGTATGTAAAACTTGGTCAGAATTTTTTTTGACGTAATGGAATCTATCAAACGTAAATTTTAGGAAATTCCACCCTGAAAGGGCAGTGCGGTTGTGTTTCTTATTTGTAACACAATTTGCCTAAATTAATGAAAATTCCAGAAAAAATACATTCCACGCAGACGAAGTCGCAGGTTCAGCTAGTTCATTATATACCTAATTCCTTTGTACGTGTGTATGTGACTGAAATCCTCAACTAGAATGATTTTGTTGAATGCTAATGTGTTAAGCTGTATTCAAGAATGATTTTAGATATTTAACTCCTCACATTTTCATGGGATATAGAAGTAATCGAGTGATTACTATTGGCAACAGCTGGTAGTGGTATAAAATGACTAGTTTTTAATTATTTCGTGCACTTGTTAATTCCTACTAGCAATGACTAGAATTCTATTCTTATTCAGATAACTTTACACACAAAAATATAATGAAAGTCTCAATTAATTTAAAGCTACTTATTATTCGAAACACGTTTACGTGAAACTGTAGCAAGAATTAATTCCGCGTTGAGTTATAGCTAAACTTATTGTTTGCGAAGGAAAACGAGAGCTCTTGTTATGTTAAATGCTAATTAAACGTAATTCCTATGCAGGATATTGAGGTTTTCTTTCGCTTAAGATGTTTTTGGGAAGTGGTTTTTTAAGAATTTTAATTGGTTCTAAAATTTCAGACCGTATCCCATCAAAATTTCAACGGAATATTATTAACATAGATAAACCTCATTGTTACTGAAGTTCTAGCACAGATTTGTCTAACAATGGAGTGATAAAAAAAGTAAGTACCAGCCCTGGGCACAAGCCTCCTCACTCCGAGGAACGACGGTTTTTAGAGCATAGACCCACCACGCTGCTCCACTGCGGTTTAGGAGGCATAGTACACAAGTACACTCTCTATTTACTCTCATAGTCCGATGTGACGGGAATCCGACACAACCGGAGAGAGATCAGGCGCAGGACCGACGGCTTAACTTACTCTCCGAGGCACGGGGGTGGATCACACCGCCAACTTCCCAACTTCGGGCAAATATTGAGAAATCTTAAATAGAAAACTCAATATTGATTTTTAAATTGACCCGACTCGGGACTCGCACCCAGGACCTCATGTCTGTAGTCTATGCTAACCACTAGACCAACGAGGCAGTTATAGTAATGGAGTGATAAATCTAAACGCAAAAGAAAATTTATCCATCAATGCCTTTTCTAAGAACAGTTAAAACAGTAGTTTATCTAGGAATAAGTGAAATTATGTTGGAAAAGTTTAATTTAAGTTCCTGCTTTATCTTGTACTGAGTATGTATCTATAAGTACAACCAGAATCATTTCTAGGCACAGAATTATACACTAGTGGGATTTAAAGTAAGCCAGTAAGCTTGTTACACTGTTTGATATTTCTACAAACAATTAAACATAGTAGGCAAATTATATACTCAATATAGTTTTGGATACATACTTGCCCAGCAGTGGGATGCTAAAAGTGGTGCCTTACGTCACTTTTGTCCATACAAACTTAGTAAGGAATTTACTCCATTATTTGATATTTTTACAGATAAGTATAACTAGCAAAAGTTATACATATCCAGCAATAATTCTGGGCACAAGCTGATCCAACAGTGGGATGTCTATTGGTACTTCTTGTGTACAAATATAGTCGGAAATTTAAATTATTAACTGAAATTTCTACAGACAGATATTGTAAGTGGACTAATGGTATATTTAATACACTTTAGTAAGGGAAGATTTAGTCTAACACAGTAACACCCTAATATAAAAAAGGGGACGTATAGGTACCAAACTTAACTTTAAACCTTGTTAAACGGCTATAAAAGTTTATCTTAGACAACAAATTTATTAAATCTAAAAAAGTTACAGTCCGTTATTGAGAAAAACAGAAAACAAGTTGTCCGAAAATAAAGTTAAAGGCAGTCGTTGGTTTCCCACTCGCCGTTCGTTGAAGGGTATTAAATCAGTCACTTTGTTTACTTTTTGTTTAACGAAAAAACTTGTTGAGATTTTCTGGGACGAAAATATTATTTTCTGTGGAAATCCTTTGACTGTAGCTGTTAAATCTTATCGTGCAATCTTCTTAAAGATACACTTTACTAAGGATAAGTCCACCATTAACAAATCGCTGCAAATATTTCTTATTTCCGTAATAATAGTTTAAACAGTTTTGCTTTGTGTCTGTAAAGTGAAAGACCCATATGTTAAAAAGTGCTGTGTGACATTAACAATTGCAAGAAATAAAAACAGTAATTCCATTTTTAGCGTGTAGGACGTTCAGAAATCATTTGTCGGGTTACTAATACGCATTTTTAATTAGATACCCAATCCTTTTTCGATTTGCCTCCACATAGTTTAAGAAATAAGTCAAAGACATCCTTTAACAAAAGGCATATTATAATGTTAAAGATTATTTAAGCGATAGAATTGTTTGCTACAAAACTATATTTAAAGTAGTAACTGCTGAGTTTCTTGCCAGTTTCTTCTCAGTGGAAGCAAATTTCCTAATCGGTGGTAGGTTCCTTTAGAACTGACTACTGGTAATTCAAAATTGCGTTTTGAACCTAATTGAATAAAGAATGTTTTGATTTTATATAAGTTATTAATTTCTACACTTTCTTGCACGTCTACTATAACAATATACAATAAAATAAACTTAAATAAAAGAGAAATAAAAGTACAGTCTTATTGCTAAATACCGATTTCTATACAATATAGTACAAGTAAATATTTTATGTATATAAATATATTTATTGCATTGTGTAATACAATTTGATATATATTTGTATGTATGTTTATTCTATAGCCTTTTCATAAAGCATTTTAAACTCAAAGATTTGAAAACACTGAAGAAATCGCTATTTATTATAGCTTTATTTCGGAAACAAACAGTACATATTACGAATAAAAAAAACAAAATATATTATAATACCTTACAACCAAAACAGTTTCCTAAGATACAGATTATAGTAAAAAGTGAAAAAGTGTAGACAAAGTAAAACATACTATCTAATCTACTGCAAAAAGTTGAAAATATTAATCTTTATGAAGTCTATCATTGATATTGAATTTTATGAGAGAGAGATGAAATGGATCAAATTCAGAGAATAACAGGTTGTACTGTTTACAATTCCTTCTTATGCATGTATTTTCTGAATATCTTTAGCGATAAGATTGTCTTTTCGACGATTGCTTTTAGGTTATTCGTAACTTTCTCTTTTATTACACACATAGCATCACGCCTCATTGCCATAGCGGTGGGCAGAGACCATGCTCTTCCACTTGCCACAGTCCTTGCATATATTCTTCGCTTCATTCATTCATTGGGGTACTCTTGACCTGACCTTTCTTTAAAATATCCTGGATTTGGTCTAGGAACGTTTGCCTTGGTTTTCCCCTTCCAAATTTTCCATTAACTCTTGTGAAATCCTTTTAATCAGTCTCCTTTCATTCATTCTCTCTTCGTGCCCAAACCATCTAAGCATACCTTTCTCAATTTTATTCACTACATCTTCGTTCTCTTATCACAATTTTTCTTTCTCTTTTATTAATGTGGAATAAAGAATATAAATAAAATAAAGGTGAGTGATAAAACCAACGAGTCTAATAAAAATAGATGACCAGTCATCTCCGATAAGTCATTAGTTGTCAAAGGGTACGTCAAACATGTCGGAAGAGTTGACATGTCCACAAATGGCCGAGTTTATTTGGGTCAGTGCTCAATCAATGTCACACGGTCACAACGGCTCCCTTGAACCCGGGAAGGATTGACCATTGATTAGAATTAGGGTTCAATACAAATGAAGACTATTCTTAGATCACAATCACACTCGAATAACAAGTTATATAAAAATTAAAAGTGCGTGCGTACAAAGCACACATGTCAGAAGTGTAACTTCCTTGGTAAGACTCAGGGGGAGGAAAAAAGGAAGATATGTTAGGAATTTAATTGTCATTAAAAGTGTCGATAATTAATACAAATATTTTATTGAAATCTCAAATGACGTAAATAAAAATACCAGTTTTTGTCAATATTAGAAATTATTAATTAAATTTTGTTTTTGAATTCCAAATTTAGAAAAGAGAATTTATGAAATATTTTAATGTTATATTTTATGAAAAACATTATATTAAATTGTTAAATGACGAGTGGCAAATTAAAACGCCACATGTTATAAAATACGCTGCACATCTTCATGGCGCTAAAAGTGAAAATTTTACTCTAATAAAGTTTAATTAAAAAAAATCATACAATTATTAAAACGTTTTATTAGCATTATTTACGCTCCATCATGTTAGTATAGTTAATAAAATTATAGTTTTATAAAAAGTACATTATTTTACTAAAAAAAACCAGCACTGAAATATAAAGCTGTCGTCTAACCCGGGTCAACGACCTGTAGCTGCTCACTCGCTTAAACTTAGGCGAGAGGTCGATGACCCGGGCTAGACATCAGCTGTTTTTCATTTTGTATTTCAGTGTTGGTTTTTTTACTAAAGTTTTTTTTATTAAACTATCCTTTCATTTGCTATATTAACATGTTGGTATGCAAATAAATCTAAGAAAACGTTGTAAAAATATGTTTTTTTTAAAACAGGATCGATTTTTTTACATCCCATCATCAAAGGTGTCATTAGTACAATCATTTGTCTTCATTTTCGGGAGCTGTCTCCATGTACCTTGTATATAGATAAATAATATGTATGTGTAAACATTTTAAGACATAATATTCAATCATCGCTAAACTTTCAAGTGTTCGCATCAGCGCTTTTTGATTCATCGATATACTTGAAGCAAGGGTTCTTACTAGAACAAAAGGCCTTGTCTTTACCATCTTAAATAAATACTAATATGTATTTATATTTCCTAGATAAATATTCACAACTGTGAATTATGTTTTCGAAGTGAAACTTTCTTAGGCGCATGAGGGTAAAATTTTTACAGATGAAACGCGTGATTAGCGTCACACATCTTCGTGCAGCGTTTTTTTATGCTAATTCGTTTGAAGGTTAGGTAGTTTTAAGATTTACAAATAACATGTGCCATTTTAATTTGACTCTCGTAATTTAATACACTGTTTTTCATAAAAGTCTCTTTTCTTAATTGTAAATAAAAAAAAATATATAAATTTGTTATGTTGACAAAAAAACACGTGGCATTTTTATTTACAATTCGTCGTTTGAGATATCAATAAATTTTAATGACAATTAAATTCATCAAATTCCTAATATATCTTCCTTTTTCCCTCCCTCTATGTCTCGGAAATCTAAAGTTTAGATTTTTATAAATATATACAAGACTTAAAAATTCGTTTGCCAATGAAGTTTCACTTCTGACATGTATACTTTGTATGCACGCACTTTTAATTATTAACGGACTTCAGAAAAAGGAGGATCTTATCAATTTTTTTTATTATGTTTGTTATCTCATATCTCCCGACTGGGTGGACCGATCTTGATGATTTTTTTCTTAATGAAAGGTGGTGCTCGTCATAGGGTCCCATTTTTTTTAAACCAGCTCCAAATATAACAATACGAAGAACACTTTTTAGAGCAAATTAATATATTTGTAAGTTTGTTTTGAAGGCGGTTCTTTTTTTGTTAAAATTTCTTTTTATTTTAATAATATCACTAGGCTTACATTACAATGTGATAAATGATATAGATTTATACTAAGCTTGTCTATTAAAGTTCACTTGCTATAGTTCACTTGCTATATATATAATAGATTTATAAGAATCTTTATTTTAAAAAATTATGAGTAAATAGTGTTGCCTCATTGTTCTAGTGGTCAGCTTGTTCGGTTACAGAGATGAGTTCGAGTCCCGGGTCGGGCCAATACAGAAGTCGATATGGAGTTTTCTATTAAGATTTTCTCAATATTTGCCCGGAGTTGGGAAGTTTTCATCATATCCGATTATGAGAGTGATGAAATAGAGAGTGCGCTTGTATATTATACCTGCCAACTCGCAGTGGAGTAGCTTGGTGGGTCTATACTCTAAAAATCCTGTCTTTAAGTGAGGAGGCATGTACTCAGCAGTATAACGCTAAAGGGCTGCTATTTACTAGTGTTAGAGATCGCTATTATTATATTTTTTAATACTATATTTGTATTTTATGCTGAGGTCTTTGTAGTTATGCTCGTATCAGCAAAATGTTTAGAAGTACATTCGCTTCAATGCTACTTCAGTTTGAAGTTGTTGTTTTAACGTCAACAACTCAAATGGGGAGTTTTATCAATGGGTAGAACTGATGGTAATGCTAGAGAGAGATAAATATTCTGTTTGTGGCTGGAGAAGAGAAATTTGTGAGATATAATTATGGAAAATCGGAAAATAGTATTAGTTATCTTACCAAAATAATTAGCCTTCAATAATACCAAAATGTTTAGATGGGGTACATCCGCTTTAATGCTATTCCGGAAATTCTCTCAAGTTGTATTGCAACTTCTGTTTGAAATTGTTGTTTTAACGTTAGCTGTTAGTGGTGCAGCTATTATTTTTCGAGTGGGAAGTTTTACATGAGGGAATAATTGATGGTAGCACTAGAAATACATTCTATTTATACTGAGATACTTGATACTTGATATCAACTGCCTGATTGGTCTAGTGGTTAGCATGTTCGACTACAGACATGAGGTCCTGGGTTCGAGTCCCGGGTCGGACCTATTCAAATATCAACATTGAGTTTTCTATTNTGTTAATGGGCTGCTACTTACTTTTTTTACTTACTTTTACTTGATATCTCCTCGGTAGAATCACCTTACCGAATCGGTTGTGGATTCATTACTGACGGACAGACTTGGCGGTTCAATGGTATAACATATAATATTAAAGGTATAATTGCGTGTAGTTTTCCGTTTCATAAAAACCGTTACAAGAGAAAAGAGTGGTCATTTGAGAATTATCATTAAAGGAGAGAGTTTTAATAACGCTCAAATATTATGTGAAATTAAAACCTCTTTGGCCATTTCAACATTAAATTAATTCAGTGAAATGAATACGTAATTATCTAAGCTTTATTAAAAAAAGTAATGGACCAATGTTGAGATGAAAAAAAAAACAGTTCCTTTGAACAAATTATAATTCTGATTTCATAACATTGTTTTAGGTGTAAATGTATATTTGGTAGCAAAGACCTAAATCAATTTAATTGCGAATTTTTGGATGTTTCAGATGTTAAGTGAAACAATCTCCAATAGTATTTTTAATTACTTACAGATTAGTGCTTGAATGTGATCATATCTGATGATAACTGATGAAACAGTCTAAGAAGGAAGCGCGCTAATCTGGTAAGAGACAATTTACGTCTTATAGTTTCTACACACCATCGTACAGGAACATCAATATCGTTGTATAGCGGTACGTCTCTGATGGTAGGGTGGTAACCAGCCACGGACGAAGCTTCATACCAGTCCAGACTATTCGTCCTACCGGAGACCCAAGCCGGACCCGGTAGCAAACCAAGTAGTCCTAATACTACGATACGAGTACTCACTTATTTAGCAGAGGTACAGGGTTTGATTACTGGCACACAGGCCACAGTAATGGCAAGGCAAATGAGTTTGGACTATGTAGATTGCATTTCCTTGCCTGTTGCCTTTGGTCGTAGCTAGTTACCACATTACTAACAAATACATTTCATTGAGCAAAAAGTTTGCGTTCCGATACGATGCAAACATCTTTGTCACTTAAATAATCATTTTAACATATTTCTTAAAACTCTGTGGAGGCAAAGTCAGTAGTGATTCGGGTATTTTACTAAAAATGCGTATGATCAGCCCGACAAATGATTTTTAAACCTTTGATGAAAGTGAATGTAAACAAAACGAAAGTTATGGTTTTTGAAAGACATGAATTTATGATGAGTGGCAATATTTTGATAGATGGGAGACAAGTGGAAGAGGTGAAAGAATTTCTATACTTGGGATCTAAATTTACAAAAGGTGGAACAATGGAAAGTGAAATTTAAAAGGAGAGTGAATGCAGGGAATATGGTATATGGAGCTCTGTACGCCTTTATGAATAGCCAGATGGTGTCTCAAAGGGCCAAATTGGCTGTGCATGCAGGAGTGTTGATACCAACACTTATGTATGGTAGTGAAAGTTGGGTATGGCAGAAGAATCACATAAGTAAACTAAATGCGGTAGAGATGAGAGCTTTGAGACGTATGAGTGGATTGAAATTGAGTGACAGAGTAAGAAATAGTGTGATTAGAGAACGTTGTGGTGTAAAAGAAGATGTAGTGACTAAAATTGAGAAAGGTATGCTTAGATAGTTTGGGCACGTAGAGAGAATGAATGAAAGGAGACTGACAAAAAGGATTTATGAGTCAAGAGTTAATGCGAAAGTTGGAAGGGGAAGACCAAGGCGAACATTCCTGGACCAAATTCAGGACATTTTAAATAAGGGCTAGGTCAAGAATACTCTAAACCGATGAACTTATGCCTATGCCCTTAAGCAGCTTAAACCAAAGAAATCTGCGGGACCTGACGGAATTCCATCCTTCATATTTAGGGATTGTCGTTTAGTATTGGCGAGGCCATTGCTTTACATCTACAACTTGTGTTTAAGCACAACTGTATTTCCAGAAAGGTGGAAAGTGACTAGGGTAACTCCAGTTCCTAAAGGGGAAGCAAAAACAAAGCTTGATGGATACAGACCTATCGCTGTGTTGTCATCGCCAGCAAAAATACTCGAATCTGCTATTTACAGAAAAATTTACATGCAGTTAAGCGAACAACTGTCAGATGTTCAACACGGTTTCCGGCCAGCCAGGAGTACCACCAGTAATCTTCTCAGCTACATTACCAATGTTGTACCCACTGTCGACAGGGGAGAGCAGACTGATGCAGCCTACTTTGATTTCCGGAAGGCTTTTGACTTAGTAAACAACGATATTTTACTCAAGAAATTAGCAATGATTGGTTTTACCCCACATTTATTATATTTTTTTGCTAGCTACATGAAAAATAGGCAACAATATGTAGAATACAAAGGGCATCGTTCCGAACTTTATTTTACCAGGTCTGGCGTAAGTCAGGGCAGTAACCTTGGGCCTTTGCAATTTATAATTATGATAAATGACTTGCCCGAAGCAGTAAAGAACGCAAAATGTTTACTGTTTGCTGACGACCTAAAACTTTTCTTGACCGTAAAAACGCGAAACGACTGTAAGCAATTGCAGAAAGATATAGATAGAGTAGTTGCATGGAGCAAAGACAATCTATTGGAATTTAATACAGCAAAATGCGTGACTATTACTTTTTCCCGTGCACGCACTCCACTTCTGCATAATTACGAAATAGAGGGAGCGCCAATGACTAGAGTCGATGAGGTTAGAGATCTGGGGGTGACTCTAAACTCTGAGCTGAAGTTTCGTAATCATATAGAGAACTGCTGTAAAAAAGCGTACAGGAATTTGGGGTTCATGCTTCGTACAGTTAAAGGCTTTACGAATATAAATGTTATAAGGGTATTATACAACGCAATAGTAAGAAGCCATTTAGAAGGAAATGCAGTCATTTGGTCTCCGCATGAAACTAAGTATAGCCTCATGTTGGAGAAAGTACAAAATAAATTTACTAGAAACCTTTATAAGACCTTATTTGGGGTGTATCCATATTATCCGTTAATGTATCCGAGCCTATTCGTCTTAGGTATGGTCGGGTACAATGAACTCAGAGTTAGGAGGGAACTAGCACTAGTCATATATATGTTAAGGATAATTACATGTAAAATTCACAATGCCGACTTACTAGGGCACGTGCAATTTTATATTCCGGATAAGTATGTTTGGCGAAGACGACGACCGCCGTTGTTGCTGGTACCTCGCGGTCGCACCAACTTACTTAACAAGGCACCATTGACGCGTGCGCTTTGTATTATTAACTCTATTGCTACTGAATCTGATATTTTTCATTGTTCTCTGAGTGAGCTCACAAAGGTAGCTTTAAATATTATATGCTATAGGATTAATAATAGGATAAATCTTTAGATAATAAGATAGAATAAGTTTTTCACTATTGTATTAGGATTACCTGTGATGATAGTGATTAAAAAATAAATAAATAAATAAATAAATAAAAAAACTTGTATAAAAGGTTTAATGAGAATGAAAGAAGCGAAGGAGATATGCAAGGATCGTAGCATGTGGAAGGACGTGGTCTCTGCCTAAATTTTTCTCTTAAGGAAACGTGAGATGGCAATTGATATATGGCACGTGTTGCTCTTTTTTGTAATATAAACATAGTTTCAATATCCGTCGCCATTTAGGTGTATTGTCTGTAAAGAGACACACCTATTTTAATTGTACGTGTAAATTAGTATATGTACGAGACCCACTTATATATTGATATTATGTAATGAGTAAAAAACAGCTTTGCTGATTACGACAGTTTCAAATGAATTTGAAACAGTGTTTTATGATGGGTAAATTAATTTTGCTTTGTTACAAATTTTATTAATCGTGCAGTTATTTGAATGCTAAACGAGGTCCCGTTATAGCCGACGGCTGTTCTAAAGCCTCACTAACAATAATGGCGAAATGAAACCTACCTTCAAATTTACGTTGAGACAATCTCCTTGTTTCACGATAAATTATTATAATATAATATTTACTATACATAATACAAAGTAATTAGTGGAGTTTATATATCATTAAAACTAGTCAGTTTTTAACAGACCTTAAAAAAAGGAGGAGGTTATCAATTTGTCTGTATTTTTTTTATATTTGTTACCTCATATCTCCCGACTGGGTGAACCGATCTTGATAATTTTTTTTAAATGAAAGGTGGTGCTCGTCATAGGGTCCCATTTCTTAAAAATCCAGTTCTGATGATGGTATCCATGAGAAACCGAATAAGTGTGACCTCCACGATGGGGGTTCTCGTGTCTCTGTGAAGTATATCCTTTCTGATATACCACGGGGCTCCTAGGATCAGGCGACGGCATTTGTTCTGGATGACCTGCAGCCTCTTCTTCTCTCTTTTGGAGCAGAGCAAGTACGAGGAGCATTGAATACAATGCTCGATAACCTCAGTAGAGTTTCTCAACAGGTGGGCCTGAAAATGAACATGGATATGACAAGAATTATGTCTAATATCCATGTACCGCCACACCCAGTCATCGTTGAGTACTCAGCTTTCGAAATTGTTGACGAGCACCTGGGGCTTATATGTCCAATAGATAGGTAGGTCCAATTTTAAGAACTGAATCCATCTCGGTTGGGTAGCGTTCGGGAAACTACGACAGATAGTTTTGACCGATATTCCTCAGTGCCTGAAGACCAAAGTCTTCGAACAGTGCGTGTTGCCAGTGATGACCTACGGTTCTGAGACGTGGTAGCTGAATATGGGCCTCATGCGGAAGCTCAGAGCCACTCAGCGTGCAATGGAGAGGACTATGGTCGAAGATTCTCTACGTGTTCAAATTAGAAATGAAGAGATCCGTAATAGAACTAAAGTCACCGACATAGTCCTACGAATCCCGAACCTGAAGTGGCAATGGGCAGGGCACATAGTCCGATGGACCGTTGGATGTTGGAGGCTTTTATTACTCTTATCTTCATTACACTTTGTCCTATTACAATGTGAACTATTAACAATGGAATCTATTACCATACCTTTTCGGGGCTGGGTGGGGGTTACACAACATTTAAACAATTTTAGGTTTAAATGTCTTCATTGGTCTTGTGGTTAGCATGTTCGACTACAGACATGAGCTCCTGGGTTCGAGTCCCGGGTCGGGCCGGGATTTTCTTAATATTTGCCCGAAGTTGGGAAGTTGGCGGTGATCCACCTCCGTGCCTCGGAGAGCACGTTAAGCCGTCGGTCCTGCGCCTGACCTCTCTCCGGTCGTGTCGGATTGCCGTCATGTTGGACTATAAGTGTGAAAGAATAGAGGGTACACTTGTGTACTATGCCTGCCAATTCGCAGTGGAGCAGCGTGGTGGGTCTATGCTCTAAAAACACTCACTCGTATGAGTGGGGAAGCCTGTGCCCAGCAGTTGGACGTCAATGGACTGCTACTTACTAGGTTAAATGTTGTGCAATTAATTAATTAATTTATATGTTTTCTAGATTTACTAGCAAACGTTGTTTTGCCATATAATAACTATTATCGCTATGAAAAAGTGGGGGTTGGTGATAAAAACGTGAAAATTTAAGGTTGTATGTATTTCTATATGCTCTATCACAAAACATTTTGTCAAAATCATAAAAAAATCTAATTTTGGGGTGGATCACCCTTAACATTTAGAGGTTTGTAAAATAGATAGCAGCCGATTCTCAGACTAACTGAATATGCATAAAAAATTTCATAAGAATCGTTCAAGCCGATTCGGAGGAGTATTATTATTATAGTAATTATAACTGTAACTAAATATGTCCTATAATATAAAGTAAAAAGTCGAGAAAACATTTATATCAAATCAAGTGAAATCAAATTTAATTATTTGCTAAATACAGGTAGGTCCTAATAGTGTTAATAAATTAGAATAGTTTCACTGTGTCTGCGCCATTCAATAGCATGCAAATGTTAATATATGTCACTTATTTTGAGGTGTCTTCTTTTTCAATATCATAATTATTCTAAGATTTTGGGGACGTCAAATTATTGTTATAATGTTAGTATTAAAATTATTAATTATTGTTATAATGTCGACATTTTATTATT
The DNA here is from genome assembly GCA_015832385.1 of Elymnias hypermnestra. Lineage (NCBI taxonomy): Eukaryota > Metazoa > Arthropoda > Insecta > Lepidoptera > Nymphalidae > Elymnias > Elymnias hypermnestra. The sequence goes on along the minus strand of JACTOM010000922.1, from coordinate 4,124,740 downwards.
AAATCCTTAGTCCTGTTTTTTCACCATGTAGTCTCTGACGTCATAGAAACATTGATTCAATATTGCTTTTGAATTTTGATATATTTAATGATTTTAGTTCGTCAGGTAATTTATTATATAACTATTATCATGCACTAAGTTTTTTTCAAATAGAGCTAGTCTTTGTCTTGGTTGTATTAGCTTGATTTATTATCAGATCCATTCAAAATATTTTTATTCAAGTAGGCATATTACAGCACTTTTGAATCGTCAGATAATATGTTTTTCCACACTCTGATTCTAATATACGTCTGATGATGGTACTCAAAAACGCCTTAAAATCTGAAGTTACGAGGGTTATCATCATTACAGTATCATATTAGTTCACTCCCACGCGTTTCTATCGTCTAGGTAATCTTGGAACTTATAATACGATTTATCTATCAACATTCTTTTAACATAGACTTTGAATTTATTAAGTGACATCTCGAGAACGTCTTGTGGAAGTTTATTATAGAAACTTATACAGTTCCCCTTAAATGAGTTCTTAATTTAATGCAGCCTACTACAATTTATAGCAAGTTTGTTTTGGTTTCGTAAGTTATATGATGTACATTCACTCTTTTTATTAAAAGAGTCAATGTTTTTATGTACGTACAACGAATTTTTTAATATGTATATGACGGCGGCAACGTTTTTTAATGTTGGTAACAAGGTCTGCACTAGTATAAAAGGGCTTGCATTAGACTGGCGGGCATTCTTATTCGAAGTTGTGTCCGGTGCACACCTTGCATCCATAAATTATTGGTTATTGTCATTTAATTTAAAAAATAATTATTCATTTAGTTTAAAGTAATAAATTGACTGTGGTTGTCTTTATTTAAACGATGGAAGACCACAACCCGATATATACGCAGTGAACTGTCAACATGGTAACTGCCTTGAATTTGTTTCTTAGCGCCTCTCTTGGACCCATATTGTTAATCGCACGAACGACCCTTTTCTGCAGTACAAATATGACATCTATATCAGCAGCATTGCCCCAAAGTAGAATACCGTATGACATAATGCTGTGAAAAGAGCTGGAATATACCAGTCTGGGAGTATCAACATCTGTCAGACGACGAATTCTTTTAAGCGTAAGCCGCAGAGCTGAGCCTGTTCGATAGACCACTTATATGGTGCCCCCACACTTTACGAGTATATTAGTAAGTAGCCAAATACTCACCGTGCTAATAACGTGGCATCCATAATTTGTGGTTGTCGTGCATCTATAACTACGACGTGTGGTGGGCGCGATTCTGCATCTCTGCGAAAGGCGTCTAAGGTTTCCCTTGCGCCGCGGACGGCTCGCGCCTCGCCGCCAGCCCTGGCCGCAGCATTGCAAGCCGCCGCGCATACTCGAGACGCACGCTCCGGGAACACGCACAACAACTACACCAACAAAAAAAAATACACATTTATCTCGATTAATAGGACTTATTATCACGATTAAGAATTAATAAATTAGTTTAGTCAAATATATGAACTATGTCTTTAACTAGATAGGGCTAGACTGGCTGTGCATGCTAAAGTGTTGGTGCCAACACTTATGTATGGTAGTGAAAGTTGGGTATGGCAGAAGAATCAAGAAAGTAAAATAAATGCTGTAGACACGAGAGCGTTGAGAAGCATGAGTGGATTAAAACTGAGTTATAGAGTAAGAAATAGTGTGATAAGAGAACGTTGTGGTATAAAAGAAGACGTAGTGACTAAAATTGAGAAAGGTATGCTTAGATGGTTTGGGCATGTAGAGAGAATGAATGAAAGGAGACTGACAAAAAGGATTTATGAGTCAAGAGTGAATGCGAAAGTTGGAAGGGGAAGACCAAGGCGAACGTTCCTGGACCAAATCCAGGACATTTTAAATAACGGCCAGGTCAAGAGTACTCTAAACCGACGAACTTGTATAAAAGGTTTAATGAGAATGAAAGAAGCGATGGAGATATGCAAGGATCGTGGCAAGTGGAAGGATGTTGTCTCTGCCTACCCCTATGGGAATCAGGCGTGATGCTATGTATGTATGTATGTATGTCTTTAACTAAACTAATATTATAATCTATAATAACACTGGTCTGCAAATTTTTTTTTGCCTTATTGTTTTCATGCATGAATTCTTCATACTTTCTGGTCTAAACACGCAATCTGACATACAATTAAGTACCACACGTAGATTTCTAATATAATATTTATTTAATTAACAAACAACATTATTAAAACGAAATGAATAAATATTACAGTCTAAGTTTTACATTGAAAAATCCTAAATTACAGTCACAAAATGAACAAATTATATTGGTCAGCTATTTCATTATAAGGTAAGAAAATTTGTTATTTTGTAGATTTTTTCCTTTACATTGTTTCTATTGCAGTTTTTTGACGAATTGACCAACAGAAATCAGCGAGCATTGCTGCTGGCCATTTCCCATTGTAGCGTTTTTCAATCTGCATTATATCCTGATGAATCCTTTCACCATGCTCATCTTATATGGCTCCAAGATTTTCAGGAAACAAATCTAAATGAGAGTCCAAAAATCTCGAGTACCATATTACATCTTAAAGCTTTATAAGCAGAAAGAAGCTCTAGAATGATTTGTTGGTAGTTCTGACTTTTTGTATTCCCAAAAAAATTATGAAAAACTTCCACAAAAGCCACTCAAGCTCTTTTTTCTGCTTTGCTCAACTTCAAATCAAAAGCTTCGTCTTTCATTACTCACGTATCTGCGGACCTACAACTATTCGTAGAAAAAACCTAGACGTGATGGAAAAAATCGGCCAACGGGGATAGATTCAGAACATTTAGATCGTCATATTTATGTCAATATTTTTTAAAGGATGATTTCATTGCAGACCAGTGTAATCTACCAACGACTTTTCTTACACCAGAAAGGTTTGCTGTTTGAAGTTTGTGCAATAAAGCTTATACATAAAATACTTACAAACAAAAACACAATTAAAACAACATTAGAAATCTTTAAATTGAAAATTCTAAGATAATGTGAATGTAAATTTTAACATGGGAGTTAGATAATTTTTTAATATTCCCACGAGATTAGGAACTACGCGGGTAATGTATCGGGGAACAACTATAGCTCGTACACGTTAAGAATGCAATGAGTCATCATTGTTCGCTGCCTTAGTCCCGCTCCAATGAAATCTTTTCAAATTACAAGGTTTGCATAGCTACGCCTCACTGCATTCTTAACGCGGACTAACTATCATAATAAAACATTAGTTTTACCTCTAAAGGTTCCGGTGGCGCGTACAGAAGTGCAGAGGGGATTTGCGAAGGCGGCGGCGACCTGTTCTGCAAAGAGAAACCTCTGTGTAATATGCGACGATTTAATTTTTTCTACTATATTTTGTCTCGTTAATGTCCATATATATTTCAATTAATATATCTCATTCTCTGGATCAATATATCTCAGCGCAAATAGAAAAATCTCCTTTAAAACGTATCACTTCTTAACAGCTTAAACAGCAACCATCTTAGTCTTTATCATCACTATAAGTAAATTTGCTAAAAATTTATCTTTGAAAGTAGTTTTTTTCGCACCAATATCCTTTCAGGCAAAATTACTGCGTAAATTAAATTTAAAATCTAAATTGTTATAGGTGAAATTCTTTACAGGATGGCATAGTCTCATGAGGGACTCCAATATCCTAAAAACTGACGAGAAAAAACCCTTCATGATAAATTAACTACACACAATACAGCTGGCATATTTATTTCGTAAACCATACAATATATTATAATAACAGTAACAAATTGATGAGTTAAAAATTATATGTCATTTTATTAGTATATTTTTTAAAGTCACAAAATATTTGTTTGGAAAATTATAAAAAAAAGTAAGTAGCAGCGAATTAACGGTCTTAAAGCTAGACACAGGCTTCCTCACTCATAAGAGTGAGAGTTTTTAGAGCATAAAGGCGTCAAGCAGCTCCACAACTTTTGCTGCCACTGATCTAATGTAAATAACAAGTTAACATTATTAAATCCATGTACAACATCAGCTCATTCTCTCGTGGAATCGTACACACACGCACAGATACACACAACCACACACACACACACACACACACACACACACACACACACACACACACACACACACACACACACACACATATGTACACTTTAGTTTTAGTTTTTGTTTTTGTTTTTGTTTTAATAGTTTTCCTTTTATATAGTCGTATTGCATTTCGTTTATTTTGTTATTCTAGTTATGGAAGAGCGACACCTCTTGACACAGGTACTGTCGTGCTTACTAAGAGATCTCAACACTGTCTTTGTATATAGTTTGTGTAATGAAATAAACAATTTTTCAATTTTCAATTTTTCAACAAGTGCCTCTTTATTCCTTCACTCTTATAGTCTGATGTGACACAACCGGAGGGAGGTCAGGAGAAGGACCGATGGTTTAACGTCCTCTTCGAAGCACGGGGGTGAATTACACCGCGAACTTAAGAATTTATGGGCAAATACTGAGAATTTTTTAACAGAAAACTCAAAGATTTTTGAATTCGCACGCCCAAGGACTTGAATCCAGGACCTCAAGTTTGTACCCGAAAAAGCTGATCACTAGACTAATGTAGCAGTTACTAACTTTGCTTAATAAACTAAATAAAATTAAAAGTCAGGATGTGTCGGTCATATAACTAGTTCGCTAATTCAGATTGATAATATCTTGATTTTATTAGAAATTAATATAATTGCAAGGTTCGATAAGCTCGTTATAGAAAACTGACTAACACCACTAAACAAATATTTATAATCCATAGAAACTGAAATTAATAAAGTAACACTTATCTACTAATACTTAAACTTATTTAAACTTATAAATTTGATAATCGCTTATTAAAAAAAAAAAACAATAATGTTATGCTGTGCGACCATATAGGGTCTCAATAAGGTCTATAAATCAAATCAAATCAAAATATCTTTATTCAAGTAGGCATATTACAGCACTTTTGAATCGTCAATTTTTTTTTCCACACTCTGATTCTAATATACGTCTGATGATGGTACTCAAGAATGGCTTAAAATCTAAAGTTACGAGGGTTCCTTCGCGCCCTGATCCGAGAAGAGCCCACAACAAACTCAGTCGGGTATTTTGTTTTTTTTTTATCATCATCATTACAATATCATATTAGTTTAATATATTTCAATTCAAATTAGAGCAGTTCGTTCACTCCCACGCGTTTCTATCGTCTAAGTACTCTTGCAACTTATAATACGATTTTTCTATCAACTTTCTTTTAACAAAGACTTTGAATTTATTAATTGACATCTCTAGAACGTCTTGTGGGAGTTTATTATAGAAACGTATACAGTTACCCTTAAATGAGTTGTTAATCTTATGCAGCCTACTAGAATTTATAACAAGTTTGTTTTGGTTTCGTGAGTTATATGATGTTATCTTTTTATTAAAAGAGTCAATGTTTTTATGTACATACAACAAGTTTTCTAATTTACTCGTATATACGCAGTGAACTGTCATTATGTTAATTGCATTGAATATTACCTTTATATATTACTTTTTATATTATATTAACTGCCTCATTGGTCTAGTGGTTAGCATGTTCGACTACAGACATGAGGTCCTGGGTTCGCCCCAAAGTAGAATACCGTATGACATAATGCTGTGAAAATAGCTGAAATATACCAGTCTGGCAGTATCAACATCTGTCAGACGACGAATTCTTTTAACTGCGTAAGCCGCAGAGCTGAGCCTGTTCGATAGACCACTTATATGGGGCCCCCACTGTAATCTGTTATCTAACGTAATGCCTAAGAAGACGGTACTGTCTACAAGGTCTAGTTCCTCATTATTAAGTTTAACAATGGTTTGCATTTGTTTAACATTAGGCAGACTAAATTTAATACATTTTGTTTTATTTGCGTTGAGCAATAAATTATTAGCTTCAAACCATTGTACCACTTTATTGAGAGAGCTGTTTACGTCGTCATAATTTGTTTGTCGCCTATTAATCTTAAACAACAGCGAAGTATCATCAGCAAACAGAACAATCTCATGATCACCCTTAACAAAGTAAGGAAGGTCATTGATATAAATGAGGAAAAGAAATGGTCCTAGTATGGAACCCTGTGGGACTCCCATTTTTGTCACAGACCCCGCAGAAAGCTTGCCATTGACACAGACCTTTTGCGTTCTATTGGTTAAATATGAACTCATCAGGTCTAATGCTGTACCCGCGAGGCCATAGTGTCGCAATTTCCCGATCAGGGTTTCATACTGAACACAATCGAAGGCCTTAGACAGATCACAGAAAACGCCAAGCGCGTCACGTGAATCCTCCCAGGCCTCGTAGATATTGAGTAATAACTGTACGCCAGCATCGGTAGTCGAGCGACCTCGAGTAAAGCCAAATTGCTTATTATGTAATAAATTATAATTTTTGAAATGTTTTAGCAACTGGTTCAACATTATTTTTTCAAATATTTTACTAAAGGTTGGGAGAACCGATATTGGCCTAAAGTTACTAGGGTTAGAAGTACTGCCTGACTTAAACATCGGTATTATTTTGCTGTACTTCATTAAGTCAGGAAATACACCACAATCAACACAATTATTAAAAATT
>JACTOM010000922.1:3947336-4117183 GCA_015832385.1 Elymnias hypermnestra | reverse complement strand
GCAATATTTTGATAGATGGGGAACAAGTGGAAGAGGTGAAAGAATTTGTATACTTGGGATCTAAATTTACAAAAGATGGAACATGTGAAAGTGATATCGAAAGGAGAGTGAATGCAGGGAATATGGTAAATGGTGCTCTGCATGCTTTTATGAATAGCCAGATGGTGTCTCAAAGGGCTAGACTGGCAGTGCATGCTGGAGTGTTGGTGCCAACACTTATGTATGGTAGTGAAAGTTGGGTATGGTAGAAGAATCACAAAAGTAAAATAAATGCGATAGAGATGAGAGCGTTGAGAATCATGAGTGGATTAAAACTGAGTGACAGAGTATGAAATAGTGTGATAAGATAATGCTGTGGTATAAAAGAAGATGTAGTGACTAAAATTGAGAGAAGTATGCATAGATGGTTTGGGCATGTAGAGAGAATGAATGAAAGGAGACTGACAAAAAGGATTTATGAGTCAAGAGTGAATGCGAAAGTTGGAAGGGGAAGACCAAGGCGAACGTTCCTGGACCAAATTCAGGACATTTTAAATAAGGGCTAGGTCAAGAATACTCTAAACCGACGAACTTATATGAAAGGTTTAATGAGAATGAAAGAAGCGAAGGAGATATGCAAGGATCGTGGCAAGTGGAAGGATGTTGTCTCTGCTTACTCCTATGGGAATGAGGCGTGATGCTATGTATATGCATGTATTAATACGTATAATTATACCTAATTGCTAATTTTGAAAAAAAATCGTCAATGTTGCAACTAAATATGCCTTTAATTTAATTTTAAAAAGATTTGTAGATTTTAAATACTTTAGTTGTTGTCGCGATTCATTATATATCCTTATTGCCATTGCGTGACAGTTTCGCGAATATAATGTAGTTTTCGCTCTTGGGGCCGCCAATCTGTCTTTAAATCGAGTATTACGATAATACCTATCTTCTAAGGTTTCAAATTAGCATAAATTTAATCTGAGGTAAACGCATAATTCAAATATGTACAAAGAAGGGACCGTCAATAATTTTAATTGAATAAATAAGATTTTATATGATGTCAATGGGCTAACATCACATTGTTTCTGCACAATACATATTTTACTAACATATGAGGAGTTTCTCTATCCAAGGTTACCATTTATCGCGAAAAAAATACTATTAAATCGATTTAAATGAAGTCAAGTACATAGATAGTTTAAGAGCTTCAGAAATGACAACAAGCTCTTTGCAGTGAAACTGCCATTAAACTATTTATACGTATGTGTCTACTTTGTCAAATAATTGTCCTAAATTATTAAAAGTGATACCCAAAAAATTCTATTCCACGGTAACGAAATTGCGGACACATTTAGTATTGTATAATTGAATGTTTTACAGAGATATAGAAGTATGAAACCGAAATTCCCCTTTAGCTGGTTCTGGACGTCAATTTAGGGTTTGAAAGATTATTTATGGAGCCCCATCATCTATTTTTTAATACGCAACAGCCAAATTTTTAATGAACAACATGATTTTCTAAGTGAGATTATCAATGAATACTGCATTAACAAAAGTAATGACTAAACCTAGAATATGTCCCAATCACTGTCAACGGCACCATAATAAAATGTTTACAGGAATAGGGTCGGACTGGCTCTAAAGGGCCCGGATGGCTGACAGCCCTGGGCCCGAGACTAGATGATGGTATATGGGATACTATCGGAAAATACTGAAATAATCAAAAAGTAAAGTTTTATTATCAACCACATAATGAAGCAACCATTGAGTGATTGGTTACCTTAGCAATGATGTCCTATTTTTGGGTTTTGTGCAAGGTGGGGCAAAACTCCCGCTGCCTTGTTATTTATCTAGAGAGTATTAGGGACTTTTGTCCACGAAACACGTCAGCCCCATCGTCACTTTGCTTTAATATAAATCACTGATAACCCGCTACTATCATATTGTAAAATTGTACAGCTACTGCTGACGTTGGACTACTGAGAATGCTCTGCAGTATGCCAACATCAAAATAAGTTAGACCATACCGGTTTATCACTGATTGTTTCTATATCTGATGCACTCCAGAAGAAGATGCTGTACGTCTTCTAATTTACCGCATTGAGTCCAGTTGGATGTAGCTACTTTTATAATCAAATAGGCATATTTATTGGAAGGATATTGCCCAGACCGTAACGTGAAAGCTACCTTAGTATTGTTTCTACGCTAGCATGTCAAAACTCGCGATGGTACCCCTACCTTTTTGATTTCCTATAGCTTTGTTCAAAGAAAAGATTGAAAGAAAGCTTTAGTTTTCATAATAAGTTTATTTGGCATTTACATTTTTTTTCGTCATGTTTGGAAAATTATGTCCGATAAGGCATTTTTCATGACGTCCTGCAACGTCTCAGGCTAATTTTGTTCAATTTCGTGACGAATGTCGTCTTTAAGATGTTGAATCGTTTGGAGCTTGTTCACATAATCTTTTCATTTCAAAAAACCCCATTTTATGAACGAAATATTTGGTCTAGTTTTACATTTAGGTCGTAAGAGCTGGGACGTAGACCGTGGATGGCCCGCACATTCTGGGGCCCGGCTGGCAAATGCCACCTCGACTATATGGCCAGTTCGAGGCTGTACAGGTATACTCATACCTCGGGCAAATCATATCTCCAAAGGACAGCATAAGAAAACAAAATAATAAAATGCCACTCAAAGCCAAGAGAATAATATTCGATTCTTGTGTTCAACTAGTAGTAGTGGAGTTTAACAAATCGCGATATGTCCTCACTAGAAACTTGCCCCCACAACAGTATTTACATACTCTAAGCCACATAAAATCATAACCGCTATTTTAATAAATTATGAAGCCTCATCTTTTCAATATTTCGCTATGGTGCTGAGACGTGAACTTTGATGTCATCAGACCGCAATCGCATCGATGCTTTTGAAATGTGGTGCTGGAGGAAAATGCTTCGTATACCGTGGACAGCACATCGGACCAACGCATCAATTCTTAAGAAACTCAATGTTACAATTAGGCTTTCCAATATCTGCCTCAAATAAATACTTGAGTACTTTGGGCACATTGCCAGGAAACAGGGTGATAACCTCGAAGAGCTCGTGATAACTGGAAATGTTAATGGCAAAAGAGCAAGAGGTCGGAGCCCTACGATGTCTACGATGCATTACACGCCGCGGAAGACAGAGGCAAATGGCGTCCCATTACACAAAGAAAATTGCTCATCAGAGGTAGTTGTCACGACCCTCAGAACTAAGGAAACGAATCAAGGAGGAGGAGGATTTTAATAAAACACGACACTAATTCTAATTCTTACACGATATTTCACCAACAAATACAAAGTAACTCACAAATACACTCTTTTCTAAATTGGGACTTCTTAATTTGTACTCTTTTCAAATATTATATAACAATTTGTGTTATCCGGAATTGGTATTATTTTAAGTATCTTATGTAATGACTCTGTTGGACTATCGAGAAATAAATAAGGCATTCCAGATCAGCGAGTTTCTTAATAGGGACCTGCGATTTTTACTCGTGGATAAGATACATAATTGGTGTTTTTGGTTTATAAATATTTACTTCGCAACGGAAGGATTTCAAAATAAAAGCATTCAGCTTTATCCTTTAATGTGCCCTTTAGGTTGAAGGTCCACTAAGAGGGTGTTAAACAAACAATAGGTTTTAGTGTTAAATGGATGGCCCCGTTAAGTTTTGTGTACCGTAGATTTGTAGATTACGCTTTCCAATAAGCTGTAAGCTTACCGATGTTTTTTTATGAAAATTTCATTTTATTTAGTAGTTGTTTATTTTATTATAAGTCCATTTTTTCTGGCCGAAGATACTCCAATAATTTCTGATCTCTAAAATTGACCTTTTAGTATGTTCAACACGTAATTTTATTGATACTAATGATTTTTTTTATAGCAGGCAGTAGGCAGTATAAATATAGGAAATATATTTTCTTATGGTCGAAGCCTGGAACGGTGGTACGATCAGGTAGTGGAACAACTTGATATCAAAGCCAGTCAGCAAAAGCTATCAATCGGCAGTGATGGCACAAGCTGCTTCGTTGGGATCATCATGATGCTCAGCATTGAGCAACTATCGGAGGAGGATGATGGGGATATTAATAGGCTATTGCTTACCTAACCCTCAAATGTAATATACAAACCGACGTCAACCCTACTGTTATGTGGACATATAGTTATATATCAGCGAAAACGTTTAAAGTCAGTTAAAATATTCAGGGTTTACCTAAAAGGTCATCAAAGCAAAAGGTTTAACACCTAATATGTCCTTAGAACATTTGTCTCTCATGCTAATATCCTCATCGCATTTGTGGCTTACGCTATTATGCTCATAACATTTGTGGCCCGCATCAATATCCTAGCTACACTTGTGCCCGCACCAAATATCCTCATAAAATTTGTGGCGCAAGTCAATAGCTTCAAAACATTTGTTTTTCACAGAAAGATCCTAATAACGTTTGTGTCTCGCGACAATATCTTCAAAAAATTTGTGGCTCAAGCTAGTATTCTCACAACGCTTGTGGCGAAAGCCAATATCCTCATAACACTTATGGCCCCCGCCAATAACCTCATAACACTTGTAGCGCAAGCCAATATCCTCATAACATATCTGGCGAAAGCCAATATCCTCATAACACTTATGGCCCATGCCAATAACCTAATAACACTTATAGTCCACGCCAATAACCTCATAAAATACGTGGCCCACGCCATTATCCGAGAAATTATAAATACGTTTATTATAAGTACATATAGTAATAAGTATGTTTACCATGTAAACCGTAACTACCAGTTTGCGCTGTATCATAATACGAGGTAAATTTTAACTTAAAGTCACGTATTGGAAATTCGACATAACGGACGCCTTTTAATAATCATTTAATAGCCATACCTATATAAATTACAAATTAAATTCCCTACATTTCCTCTGATGGGAATCGATCCGGGATCCGAGATAATAAAGCGTTTTTTTAACACTGATGCACCGTTGTAGTCTATTCTCGTGTTACTTACCAATTCTTTAAGACTTTTATAGAGATCTTGTTACGGAGTTCCGAGTAAGAAAAGGTAATTACCCTGTTTGTCTAATAATATGCTTTATCTCAATGAAACTTAGGGCAAATTTAGATGATTATATTTTCTATTTTGTCTAGGTCTGGACTGATGGCATCGGCTACAGAAGCAAAGATAATTGGCAAAGTTTAATCAGCCATCTGAGTAAGTAAAACTAAGCTCCATGTAATGCCCTTATAATTCTTGTCAAAATCGTATGTTATCTTTGTATACATCACTTTCAAGTGGTAGAGTAGTCGACATGACAATATTGTTTTAACAAACATCATATATCAAAGGATAAAGGAAGAAATTGACGAAGGGAAGGATAAATCTAATTATTCCGATGACTGTTTACTTCCATCGCTATGTATTCATAAGGAACCTTTGTATTTTCTCGTAAACAATGATTTGGATATAGAATTTTTATTGATAATTGGGATCTATTTTTACAAATGGGAAAGGAAAGTGAATGTAGGGTATATGGTAAATGGTGCTCTGCACGCTTTTATGAATAGCCAGAGGTTGTGAAGAAATCATAAAAGTAAAATAAATGCGGTAGAGATGAGAGCATTGAGAAGTATGAGTGGATTGAAACTGAGTGATAAAGTAAGGACTGTGATAAGAGAATGTTGTGGTATAACAGATGATGCAGTGACTAAAGTTGAGAAAGGTATGCTTGGATGATTTGGGCACTTAGAGAGAATGAATGAAAGGAGACTGACAAAATGAAGAGTGAATGTTCCCATTGTTGGAAGGGGAAGATCAAGGCGAACGTGCCTAGACCAAATCCTGGACAATTTAAATAAGGGCCAGATCAAGAGTAATCTAAACCGACGAATTTGTATGAAAGGTTTAATGAGAATGAAAGAAGCGAAGGAGATATGCAAAGATCGTGGAAAGTGGAAGGACGTGGTCTCTGCCTACCCCTATTGGAATCAGGCGTGATGGTGTGTATGTATGTATGTAATTGATATATAGGAAAAAGAAAGCTGTTATGTAAGCTTCTAAATGACGCCTTAATGAAATATAATTTTGTACAATTGTATTGCATTTATCTGAAACGATTAATATACATCAGAATGTATATAATCATAAGAGGGTATAATACATTTATCGCACTTAAAGTAAGCCGCTATTAAACAATAAACACAATACAGCTTGTAATATCATGATTGTAGATGGAAGTACCTCAAACCGCATTTCACTGTATGTAAACTAATTTGCTTGATAGCAGAGTAACTACATTGCTTTCAATACAGACATATACTAGGTTAAACTGCCTTATTGGTCTATTCGTTAGCATGTTCGACTACAGACATGAGGTCCTGGGTTCGAGTCCCGGGTCAGGTGAATTAAAATCGATCTTGAGTTTTAATAAATCTACGACCGGTTTGGACAATCGATTCCGCTGAGAACAAACCGGCGAGAAACTCAACGGTTACTTCTTTAAACATAGTTTTAGCACGTTACAATGTGTTTAGCTTTTATGTGCAACTGGAATTAAATCCAAACTTCCAAAAATCTTTGTCACTTAAATAATCTTTAATATTATAATATGCTTTATGTATTAGGCCTTTTTTAATGTGATTCAGGTATCGTATTAAAAATGCGTATGCTCGTCCCGACAAACGATTTCTTACATATTTACATACATAGCATCACGCCTCATTTCCATAGGGGTAGGCAGAGACCACGTCCTTCCACTTGCCACGATCCTTGTATATCTCCTTCGCTTCTTTCATTCTCATTGAACCTTTCATACAAGTTCGTCGGTTTAAAGTACTCTTGACCTGACCCTTATTTAAAATGTCCTGGATTTGGTCCAGGAACGTTCGCCTTGGTCTTCCTCTTCCAACTTTCCCATTCGCTTTTGACTCATAAATTCTTTTAGTCAGCCTACTTTCATTTATTATCTCTACGTGCCCACACCATCTAAGCATACCTTTTTCTACTTTAGTCACTACATCTTCTTTTATACCACAACATTCTCTTATCACACTATTCCTTACTTTGTCACTCAGTTTCAATGCACTCATACTTCTCAACGATCTCATCACTACCGCATTTATTTTACTTTTATGATTTCTTCGCTCTAACATATGTCATTACAAGTTTGTTTTTATTTCTTGTATTAAAATTGCGTGTTTCGCTCCTTTTATTGTAAAAATGAATATTATCACGGATAAATAAAATGTTATTTCAATGAATTTATTTCTTTAGGAAACGCGAGTTTCTAATCGATATATTACACGTATTGCTCTTTTTTGTTATTATTTAACAAAAAAGAGCAATATAGTTTCAATGTACTTACTTACCCCATAACAGTTTTCCGTAACACAATGCTATTACGATAAGCGAAATACAAATAATTTATTGATTTAACCTCACTTTTTGTTATAGGTTTGAAACAACGTACTTAAATATCATTTACTGACACGCGTTGGTGTATAAGAAAAACTGTCGAATAAAAATGCACTGTTTTGTAAGCTGTTACTTAGTAAACAAGTATAATGTTTTACGTAAGCAAATATAAGCTTTAATGCTTTGACATATGGTTGAATTTTGTACGTACATTGTACTGAGTATCATGCAACAAGTATCAAATAGCTGTACACATACTCGACATTACAATGCAAATGGTGCAGATAAGATCTCTATCGTAGAATGCTATTTCAATTTAGGTTACCTAAGGTATTTACTAATAGACCCTATTCATGTGATTGAATTTGATACGTTTATGGAAACTTGATGAGATTTATATAGTACCTCTATTCTCTTTTAAATTCCAACTGTTTGGTCACATTCTCATTTTATGTCTATATAAAATTTTCAACAGTGTGAGCCCCTTCGAACTGGCTCACCACATAAAATATACCGGTTCAGTCAAAATGTAAAAAATGGTTATAATTGAAACGCCTTCTAATATTCTATACTAGAGTCAGAGTGCTTCCTGTGACTGTCGTGTGTGGCGTCTTAGCTGCGAATGGTGACAGCGTGACCATGCAGAATCGAGGTGACTGCGCGCGGTGTCTACTAGCAGACCCGACAGACTTCGTTCTGTCAAAAAGATTTGGAATGTGGCAGCTTTCAGTTTTACAAATACTAAACAAAACATAATCGATTAAATGACACACAGAATCTTTTATGTTTTGAAACAAAAGATAGCGTAAATAAATGAAATCTTTGCATAACCTATGAAATATGAATAATTTTTAAACAAAAGATAGTCGTATAAATGAATGCCATACTTACATAACCTAGAAATGAATTAACAAAACCGTTGCTATAGACAATGGACTAATAATTCATGTCACAACCTTGTGGATGCGTGGGAGTGCGTGGGTGGATGTGTGGAAGTGCGTGGGTGGATGCGTGGGAGTGCGTGGATGGATGCGTGGGTGGATGCGTGGGAGTGCGAGGGTGGATGCATGGGAGGGTGTGTGGACACGCGTTTATAAGCATGGAAGTGACGTTAGACATTTTGCCGGTCTTTGTGCGCTCGAGTTTTCGTACCAGAAACAAATGACTCTCCACATAAATTTGAAAAAAAAACGGCAAAGGGTTGATGGAATTCAAAAAATGAATAGCCTTAAACCTTCTACAATTAATTCCGCATCGAATGGTCATGGTCTCATGCCGATCGGTCTAGTAGTTTTCAAGTTTATCGATAACAAAGAAAAAAAGAGTTGCTTTTATATATATAGAAGATATCACTTAGGTTATTGAACATTTCACAAGAACGTATACGATGAACGTAATAAATGAGTTTTTAGCATAATTAGTATTACAAAAAGGAACACTAAATATTTTTTTGATACGCGTACACAGTCGAGGACATATGAAAGAGATATCCCTGAGGAGGTCAGGTGAAATAGTCTTATTATTCAGGATTTTGTATAAAAACATTAAATCTCTCTCCGTTCGAGGATTCTCAAGTGAAAGAATATTACTAGGCATTGGCTTATTTTACATATCACATTTATATTTAAAATGTTTTGAAAATTTTATTTGTTTGCATTCAATTTGTTTTTTATAGCTCAAATACTGAGGATACCGAATCAGATCTGACAAAAGCGTTAAACAGATCTGATATATTAATACATAAAGCAAAAATAGGATTTTTTTTTAAATCGAGATCAATTTTTTTCCGTCCCATCATCAAAGGTGGTGGTGACGCCATTTTTGGCAGTACTTTGTATTTATATTTTGATGGTGCCGCGTAATGACATCTTTTCCCAAGTACCTACCTCTTTCCCTCGCGTGCATAGACTCGCTTACGCATCCGCTTATATCTAGAAGTAGCAAGAAGAGCCCGACGCTCCAACATACGTGCACGCGATTACTTTCTCCCTTCATCAATATCACATCTTACGCGAACACCTCACTGAATTCCAAATTTCTTCTTCCTTACCTACATACTAACCGCCCTATACAGTCCATCCAACGCGCTCCCTGGACGGTGGCATCTTTTGCGTTGCTCCAATTAGTGTTATCATTTGTCTTCGTTTTCGGGAGCGATTTCCCAACAACTTTTATATGTTCCTTCAAAATACTTTTCTTTGTGTACCTTGGATCGTTGCTATCGGATCACGGAGGAAGTGAGCAAGACATCAGAAGATGAATACAAATAGCTAAAGTCGAAAAATCTCGCTTCTCACTAAAAGGATACTTGTTACAACTATAGTCTTCCCCATCTTCCTTTATGGTGCAAAGGCATGGACGATTCGGGAAACAGGAAAAGATAGATGCACTCGAAATGTGGTGCTGGAGAATTATGTTGCGTATACCATGGACCGCGAAGGGGACGAATAAGTCTATCTTGAAACAGCTCCGTGTTGACACCAGACTATCGACCAACATATTCTTGACTACTTTGGTCACATTGCCCGACGCCAGCCCGACAATTTAGACAAGTTAATAGGTACTGGTAAGGTAGATCACCTAGCCACTGTTCTGACCAAGCAAAAGCAATTACAGGTCTTCCATATGTTGCCGCCATTAGGAATTCTGAAGACTGAACAGGGTGGAAAGCACAGGTGAAGGAATTGACGCAGGCAGCAAAGTACGACCACGGCATTTAAACATAAAGTATACGACCGGGAAAAAAAGACTGTAAAGGTAAGGTAAGTAGCCCATTAAGATCCCACTGCTGGGCACAGGCCTACTTACTATCCAACCTGTGAGCCAATATACTGTGTGTTCAAAAAGTATCGCGAATTTTGTGTTTTTTCAAAAATTATTTATTTATTCATGAATATCTATTTTGTCCTCTTCAAAGTAATCCCCATGAGATATTATACACTTGTGCCAACGGTTTTTCCAATCTTCGAAGCACTTCAAAAAATCATTTTTTTTATCTTGTTCAGCTCCTCCTTCGATGCCGTCTTTATCTCGTCAGGAGAAGAGTAACGTCGTCCTTTCATGGGCCTCTTCAGTTTAGGGAACAAGAAAAAGCCACAGGGGGCCAGATCTGGGGAATACGGTGGCTGCGGCATCATTAGTGTGTTGTTTTTGGCCAAAAAGTCGCGCACAAGCAACGATGTGTGAGCAGGGGCGTTATCGTGGTGCAAAAGCCAATTTTTGTTCTTCCACAAATCCGGGCGTTTCTGGCGGATTGCTTCGCGCAAATTGCGCATAACTTGCAGGTAATATTCCTTATTGACCGTTCTTCCCTGTGGCAAGAACTCATGATGCACCACGCCCCTGCAATCAAAGAAAACTGTCAGCAAAACTTTCACATTCGATCGAACTTGGCGCGCTTTTTTCGGTCTTGGTTCGTGCGGCAGCTTCCATTGAGATGATTGAGCTTTGGTTTCCACGTCATAACCATAAACCCACGATTCGTCACCAGTTATGACCCTCTGGAGCAAATTTGGGTCGTCGCGGACAGAGTTTAACATCTCATTAGCAATGTTCATGCGATGCTGTTTTTGGTCACAATTGAGCAATTTTGGTACGAATTTCGCGGCGACCCGTCTCATGCCCAAATCATTGATAAAAATCGAATGGCACGAGCCAATCGATATGTTTAGGTCCTCAGCAACTTCTCTAACGGTGATTCGACGATTGGCCAATACCATTTTCTCCACTTCATTAATTTTTTCGTCTGTTGTTGAAGTGCTCGGGCGTCCGGCACGCTCTTCGTCGTTCACATCTTCTCGGCCTTCTGAGAACATTTTGTACCACCGATAAACGTTGCTTCGGTCCAAGGTAGCTTCTCCGTATGCCACAGTCAACATTCGGAATGCATCCGCGCACTTAATTTCGTTTTTCACACAAAATTTGATACAGGTTCTTTGATCCATTTTTTTGAATAGGTAAAAATCGAAGACGATCCAAAACACGTGCAAGCAAAGCAGCTGTCAACAATTAAATGAACATTCAAAATGGCCGAGCTTGTCGGCATAAGTGAGAGACATGAGTACCAACATAACGCCACAAAAAATTCGAAATTCGAATATACGTAACCCGCGAAAATTCAAAATTCGCGATACTTTTTGAACACACCTCGTACAGTGGAGTAGCGTAGTGGGTCTATGCTTTAAAACCCTCTCTCCAAAATACTATATATATGATTAAAAAATGGATTAACTTTCCAATTTATACCAATTCATATTCACTACGGGAAGATTCATTGGATATACAAAGCCAGATTTGATATTTTAATTGATATGTACCCAAAACAAAGTTGAAAACGTGTTATTAAAATGCATAATATATTCAATCTTTTAAATGAAATGAAATGAAATCAAATCAGACATTTATTCGCTGAATATGGTACATGTTAGGTGGTATACAAAATATTATACATTTAAAAAGAACCTTTGATTTTGTTTTAAATATATCTTCTTTTATATTATTTTCGTCATAATATTGAAATGTTCTTTTTATATTTTTATCATTTTGTAATAATAATCCGCATATGTCACTTTTTTGTTTTATACCATCTCGTTGTTTCCTTTAATTAGAATGTTACTCACCTTGTGTTAAAATAATTATATATTTCTTTTTTACCATGTATCTAGTAATAAATTCTGTTGGAAACGTAGTAAATAAAAAAATAGTCCTCATATTTTGCTTACTCATGATGTCTTACAGATTTTTAAATTATCTTTGTTTGTATTTGTTTATTGTAAAGCTTATTGTGGCTACATATTTCGTCTGTAATGATACAGAGATTAGATTTCAATGATTTCAAGTTCGATTAAAAACATGAAGTCCTGTGTTAGAGTTCCGGGTTTGTGGATACAAAAATTGATATTAAGATTTTATCAATATATGCCTGAAGTTGTATAATTGTCGGTGTGGTCCCCCGTGCCTCGGAGAGCACGTTAGGCCGTCGGTCCTGCGCCTGATCTCTCTCCGTTCGTGCCGGATTCCCGACCCATCGGAATATGACAGTAAAGGAATATGGAGTGCATTTATTTGTTAACTATGCCTACCAACTCGCAGTGGTACAGTGTTCTGGGTCTATGCTATAAAAAACCCTCTCCTATGAAGGAGGAGGCCAGTGCCCTGGGCGTGGGACCATATAAATCTCTACTACTTCAAGGATTATAATGTATTTTTATTATACATATACCATATACATTATGGCAAACATAATCCAATATCTCCCAAGAAACCGATTTATTATAATTTGCTTAAAGTATTCAATGTAATTAGGTTAACAAGTATTAATACTGTATCCGTATATATAACTTTCTAATTACCGCATTGTATGTGCTCGTTTCTTATTTATTTAGAAAATACATACATATATACATAGCATCACGCCTCATTCCTATAGGGGTAGGAAGAGACCCCGTCCTTCCACTTGCCACGATTCTTGCATATCTTCTTCGCTTCTTACATTTTCATTAAACCTTTCATACAAGTTTCTCAGTTTAGAGTACTCTTCACTTGGCTCTTATATAAAATCTCCTGGATCTGGTCCAGGAACATTCGCCTTGGTCTTTCCCTGCCAATCTTCCCATTCACTCTTGACTCATAAATCCTTTTAGTCAGTCTCCTTTCATTCTTTCCCTCTCTGTGCCCAAACCATCTAAGCATACTTTTCTCAATTTTAGTCACTACATCTTCTTTTACACCATAACGTTGTCTTATCACATTATTTCTTAGTTTGTCATTCAGTTTCAATTCACTCATATTTCTCAATGCTCTCATCTCTACCGCATTTATTTTTTTTTGTGATTCTTCTGCCATGTCCAAATCTCATTACCATACATAAGTGTTGGCCCCAACACTCCTGTATGCACTGCCAGTCTGGCCTTTTGAGACACCATCTGGCTATTCATAAAGGCGTGCAGGGCACCATTTACCATATTCCCTGCATTCACTCTCCTTTCAAAGTCATTTCCATATTTAGATCCAAATTTAGATACCAAGTATACAAATTCTTTCACATCTTCCACTTGTTCCCCATCTATCAAAATATTGCGATTAATCATAGATTCATCTCTTTCAAAATACTATGTATTTAGTGAGTTATCTTTAAAAGATAGACAAATACTATTAAGAACTTTTTTCTAGATCTACAAAAAACGAATAATCTAACATAGATTATTTTTGTTATATTTCTAAGACATTAGCATTTTCGATAAAAAGTCCCTGGTGGCTTGATGTTTTTCGGACAATTACGCCTATTATCGTTTATTTTATTTCATATTTACATATATACTAAGGAAGGACAGTCATTTATTCATGTAGTTACACTCTTATTAACCTAATGTAAAAGTTCTTATTTCGAGGTTAAAGTATTGACATATTGAACCATAAAAATATGCATTCTTTCTTTCTAGTTATATGTTTGACCACGTAAAGTTGATCAAAATAAATTAAATACGATACAGCCATTGAAGTATGGAAAATAACAGAGGTATATAAGCTACTTTCTCATTTATCATTTGATATATAGATGAATATTAAAACCAAACAATTGAAAAATTTATTACCGCCATAAATCTGTTGATTCATGGATCAATAACGAAATCGCCAGAACCAAAGCCTGATGTTTTGCAGAAGTCTATAAAAACTGGTATACATAATACAGATGTAATATTAGATCTTGGTAAGCCTTTAAGTGAAACTTAAACACAAGAGGGTAAAGTTTTTACTTACAGCGTATTTTCTGCTAATTCGTTTGAAGGTTAGGGTACTTTTAATATTTACATTTTAATTTGCCACTCGTCATTTAATTAATAGTTTTTGTTCTTTTGTTGCAACCCTTATTTTGTTATGGTTTATTTTTTGTATTTTTTTAATATTCAACATGCTTCGCTCTAAACCGCATTGGCAAGTAGTTATCATTTACTAGTTATCATTAGTTCATTATTTTGGCCTTTATATATATTGGTATATGGCTTTTGAATATCTCTCGTAGCTTGTCCAGTACTTGTTCCATGTGTGTTGTATACGTCGGTCAATTTATAATTCATTATTTTCTTTGTTGGAACTTATTTGCTTACCTAAGTATATATAATTATCAGTGTATTCTAGTGGATTATTTTCTATTTATAATGTTCTTTTGATGTTGTTAGTCATTACCATGGATTTCGAAAGATTTATTTCCAGGCCCACGTTTATATTGACTGTATGTAAAGAGCTAATCATATATTGTAGTTGTAAGCTTGTTTCAGCTATTATGACCAGGTCATCAGCGAATCGGAGGTGATTTAATTATTTTTCTCCTATTTTTATGCCATAGTCTTGCCAGTCAAGCTTTCTGATATTTGACTCCAATAACGCTATAAATAACTTAGGCGATAGGGGGTCTCCCTGTCTCACTCCTCTCTTTATGGGGAAGCCCGGCCCAGCCGTTTCTAGCTTTGCTATTTTTATAAAGACTTTTGATAACTTCTATGTACTGTTGCTCTACACCTTGATCTTCTAGGGCTTCCCATATCCTTTTGTGTGACATCGTATCGAATGCTTTCTGGTAGTCAATAAATGCTACGTAAAGCGAACATCCTTGTTCTTGATACTTTTCCATGATAATTTGTAACGTATGGATGTGGTCAATAGTGGAGAACTCCGTTCTAAACCCTGCCTGTTCAATAGGTGGGTTTTTTTCTAATGTTGCACTTATTCTAAGATTTAAAATTGCCGAGAATAGTTTATATATACTTGTTAATAAGGTAATTGGTCCGTAATTTGCTATTTCGTCGGGATTTCCTTTCTTATAAATTAATATAATATTGGATTCTAAATTATAGACTAAATTAAACCTATAGATGCACTTAAATACTCAAAAAAAAAAAATGGAAATGGGCTGGCCACGTGGCACGGATCTAAGATCATAGGTGGACGCTAGCTGTAACAACATGGAAGGGTCCAAAAGGAAAAAGAAGGGTTGGAAGACCCGTTACAAGATGGAAGGACGAATTAAAAGAAATTGCGGTGTCTAACTAGCTGCAAGTCGCCAAGGACAGGAACAATTGGTTGTATTTGGAGGAAGCCTTTACCCAATAAAATGGGGTTCTTGCCAAACTAATGTTAGATTATATATTTTTTTACTTGTTAAAGATGTATGTAAAGCAAGAAATAGATAGATAGATAGAATACTCTTTATTGTACACCACAAACACGAAAGAAGTAACAAAGAAACAAAACCAAGACAATAGTACAATTAGGCGACCTTATCGCTTATTAGCGATTTCTGCCAGGCAACCTTAGGGTTAAAGAGACAATGTGAGGTAAATAGGGTAGGTGGTGTCCCCTACTATATAAATACATACATACAAATATTCCTACATACTAATACATACACTTTAACCTACTTACAAATAATTAACTAAATATAATAAATAGATACATAATAATATACTTATATGTAATATGTACGTGATACATAAGAACTAAGAATAAATAGATCAAATAAATGTCGTCATAAGGAGCATAAAGAAAGATAATAATTTTTTACCTGTTTCTTGAACAGATCCAATGATTTAGCCTCTCTTACCTGCAGAGGTAACTCGTTCCATAATGTTATAGCTCGAACCGCAAAAGAATCAGCAAAAAATCTGGTTTTATGTGGTATGACATTAAGTATTAGGTCACGAGTGGGTCGTAGACATCTTCCGTCATAATCATGGAACTTAAATTTCTGCCTTAAATAAGCAGGAGCAAGAGGATTAAATAGCACACAGTACAGAAGGGACACAATGTGCAAATTCCGGCGAAAACGAATAGGTAACCACTTGAGCTTTGCACGAAATTCAGAGACATGGTCGTATTTGCGTAATCCAAATACAAACCGAATAGAGAGATTCTGTAGTCGCTCAAGTTTATTCAGTTGGTCCTCGGTTAAATTAGAAAAGCTTGCATCGGCGTAATCGAGAATAGAGATAAGTAGAGAATGTGCAAGCATGATTTTGGTAGGAATGGGAAGTAGTGAACGCAAACGGCGCAAGGACCCAATGGCGGCGAATGTTTTCCTACTTAAATCTCTCAGGCAATCTCTCATCTCTCAATAAAAGGCTTTTTTTATATTTTATTCATTTAATTAATAATTTCTAATATTGAGAAAAGACACGTGGCATTATTATTATTATTTTTTTTATTTACAATTCGTCATTTGAGATATCAATTAATTATTTGTATTAATTTTCGACACTTTTAATATTTTAATGACAATCTATCTCAAAAATCTAATGTTTTCAACTCGTATAAATATGAACAAGACTTAAAAATTAGTTTTTCAAAGAAGTTTCACTTCTGATATGTGTACTTTGTTTGCACGCACTCTTATTTTTATTATCCCAAAATATGGAATTAAGAGTTTCATATTATTTCTTGTATTATCACAATAATAGGAGGGTATATCGAGAATTGCTATTTCGTTGAACTCTGTGGTAGGTTTCATTCAATTAAATTTACTCAACAGAAATCATTGCGTCTGTTAAACTAACACAATAACGGCTAGTTTATACAAACATCTTCGCGTGATTAAAATGTATTTCTCAGTAAGAAGAGCGTGTAAACACTCTTAAGAAAATGTAAACGTGAATTGTTGTACAAATGAGTGTTTCACGAGCTCTTTAGTTTATTTACACAGTAACATTGGAAATCCATCACAGTTATATAAAAAGTTCAATGTATTTCAAGGAATTTTCCCTTTTTAAACCCCTACTGTTGTAAATACATGTATCACTAACTACCAGAGGATTGGTCTAGTGTTCAGCGTGTTCGGCTACAGACATGAGGTCCTAGGTTCCAGATCCGGGTCGTGCAAATTTCTAATTAGTATTAAGATTAATGTTGTGAAATTCTCAGTATTTTCCTGAGGTTGTGAAGTTGTCGGCGTGCTCTAGTCCCATGCCTCGGAGAGCACGTTAAGACGTCTTGCGTCTTCGGATTGCCGTCACAATGGATTATGAGATTGAAGGAATAGAGAGTGCACTAGTGTTAGCGCATACTAAGCCTTTTCCTTGCTGGAAAACCATCCCGTTCAGATAAAATCTAAACGAGGATGCAGTAAGCCAGAATACCCAGTAAAACCTAGCGACACCTTCCTTTATTGGAGCACCAGAGGATCGGTTGACGCAATCTATCCTGGTAATCCGGGATACTTCCGTTAGGAAGCTTAGGAAGGGAGTAGGAGAAGCGCAAATCTACGCCTTATCTCTATCTCCTGTGCCGGAGAAAAGGAGCGTTTATAGAGTTCTCCCTCTACCTCTCACTCCTTCCACGAAATAACAAATTCACAGAAATCTTGTAAACTAAGCCTGCCAATCTGCAGTGGAGCAACGTGGTGAGTCTATGCTCTAAATACTATTTGTAGTAAGACTAAGGAGGATTGTGCATAACAGTGACACGTCAATGGGGTGCTAATGAATTAAAAAAAAGAGTCTTATAAAAGGAATTTTTAAAGTATGTAAGGAAATCTGATAAGTTATCATTACAAATGTTAATTTTACAGTTAATATGTTGATATAAAAATAGCATAACACGTACAATAACGTGTTAGTTTTATATGAATCCAAGGATGTCTGATAAAGTTCAGTTACATTTGCTTTAACAAAATTGTCTTGTTAATTGTGTATATGTGTTAATCTGTAAACGTATATTCTTCAAAGTGTTCAAGTAGGCTCAAATGGGACTTTTGAATAGTCAATAGTCTCTCCGTTAACAAAGTTGATTCCGCTAAGAAGAAACCGACAAGAAACTCAGTGGTTACTTTTTTAAATATAGTTTTGTAAGTTATAATGTGTAATATTTTGCTTCTGTGTGCAACTGGAATCAAGTCGAAACATTATTATCGCTTAAATAATCAACATTAGAATAGGAAGTTTTTAACATATTTCTTAATATTAAGCATCTTATTAAAAATGCGTATGCTCAACCCGACAAAATGATTTCTGAACCTTCTTCACTCTAAAATATAGGATTACAAGTTAATTAAAATTGTGTAGCAAAATGATTTTTGATTGGGATAATTGGCGTTATTCGTATTAAAATGGTCATTAATAAAATATACTTTATAGGATAAGAATGAATACAGTGATCTGGATAATATAATTTGATTATTGTCGGCACTTATTAACTTTTAATATGTAAAAAGTAGTTAAAGTGGCATAAATATAGCAGTGGCACGTATGATATCCTATATATTGGACATTTTACATACATAAATACATAGCATCACAACTCATTCCCATAGGGGTAGGCAGAGACAACGTCCTTCCACTTGCCACGATCCTTGCATAACTCCTTCGCTTCTTTCATCATAGATTCATCTCTTTTAAAAAGCATAACTTTCGCTTTGCTTACATTCACTTTCATTCCTTTCCCTTTCAAAGCTTCATTCATAATATTTAGCATCTCCTGTAGCTCATTAGCGGATGACGCAAGTATTACTTGATCATCAGCGTAGAATAACCATTTGACGAGTAATTCATTCATTTTTAACCCATACATACTTTCTTTTAAATCTGTCAAACGTTATAGTTATTCATGAATAGGTTGAACAGCCATGGTGACGCAACACATCCCTGTCCTACCGTTTATTCTGACATAAGCACTAGAACCCTCATAAGGAGACTTCAATGCTTGAATGAGATTACCTCTCACTCCATATTGAACTTTTTTTTGTAGATATTAATACGTTTTCTAATACTGTAGAACATTTTTTTGTTTTATCGTCAATATTTTCCTCAGCATATGCGACGACAGATTTTATGCGACAAATTGTTTCACACCTTGGGTAACATTATTGTATTTTTATTAAGGATCCCTACGTTTTTTGAGAAAGCAATATAGCCTATCTCAGTCAGTAAAAATGCAGCTTTCTAATGGTGATAGTTGTTTTGAATCGTTCCAGTACTTTAACATACAAAAACACAAATGTTTCTTGTTTCTAATATTAGTTTGGATTTTTTAAAATGTATATTTATTTTAACTTATCACGTTAATTAATTAAAGAAGCGATACACAGGTTACTCAGATCGTACTAAACAAAACGATGTTTAAATTATTGCTAAGTGCAGGGAGACAGAGAGAGAGAGAGAGAAAGAAGAGTGGCTACGTGGCAACGCTAAGATATGGCTTCGGTCTCACGCGATGCTATAGATGTTACACATAAATATATATTTTAAAAAAGAACCGCTTCCAAAACAAACCATTCCAAACAAATTAATACTCTTTTTAGAGTTGTTCCATGTCTGGATTGTCATCATCATCATCATCATCTTATATCTTATATCTGGATTTTACTAACAGTCTTTTATATAATAATCGAGCTCATCACTAATACGCAAAAGTTCCCCCCCTCACTCGGCTACCACCGCTTCACACATAATACACCTAAAGTAATTATTGCAAAGCAGCAACAAACGTAAGCTCATTGCAATTTGATTACAGACAGTTATATATTTTGCCACATATCGCAACCTTACTGTAAGCCGTTGAGGAGTACCTTTGATCTTCATATTTAACTACGAAATTACTCGACCATATCGATGTTACGGTAGGTGACTCAAGTATCCCGGATAGCCTATAAAAGATTCTGCAGAGTATCGTTAATATGCTCCTAAGAATTGAAGAGTTCCGTCCCTGTATCATGGAATCCATCATCAGAACCTAACCAAACTATCATAAAACAACCCTTGAAGTATATCCTTTTCAATAAAGAACGAATTATCGAGGTCGTTTGGCGTTATCTTGAGTTCTTTGTCCATTTATCACTTGCTTAATGCAAATTTAAGACTTATCCAGTTTTCTCATTGATGCCATCATCAGAACTGGTTTTAAAAAAATGGGACCCTACGGTAAGCACCACCTTTCATATAAAAAAAGAATCATCGAGATGGGTTCATCCAGTTGATAGACAAGCAGCAAGAACATGGCAATTTAGTGGCAGAACTCTCTCTTCTTTAGGATTTCTACGTATATATTTATAATGTATTTATATTTATATAACAACAAATATACGACGGATTCCTTATTTTTTATGTGTGTGTCTGCATGTGTGTGTGTGTGTGTGTGTGTGTGTGTTTGTGTGTGTGAGTGCGTGTGTGCGTGTTTGTGCACAGGTCCGTGGCGCTATCTTTACTTAGTTTTAGTTTTATAGGTTGCAGCTGAAAATCAGCGCCATGTGTCCGGATTTTCTAACTCGGACGCATAGCAATTGCTGAGCTGCAGACCTTTTCTACATTGTATATATATAGATAGTAAGTTTAGTATTTTTCATTCATAATAGTTTAAGTTTAAGGTAAGGTAAGTAGCAGCCCATTAACGTCCCACTGATGGTCACAGGCCTCCTCGCTCATATGAGAGAGGGTTTTTAGAGCATAGACCCACCACGCTGCTCCACTGCGGATTGGCAGGCATAGTACACAAGTGCACTCTCTATTCCTTCACTCTCATAGTCCGATGTGACGGTAATCCGACACAACCGGAGAGAGAGATCGGGCGCAGGACCGACGGCTTAACGTGCTCTCCGAGGCACGGGGGTGAATCACACCGCCAACTTCCCAACTTCGGGCAAATATTGAGAAAATCTTAATAGAAAACTCAATATCGATTTCGAAATGGCCCGACCCGGGACTCGAACCCAGGACCTCATGTCTGTAGTCGAACATGCTAACCACTAGACCAATGAGGCAGTTTAAGTTTGTTTATAAATAATTGTATTTTTTCTTTATTTTTTGTTGACGATTGTGCATGCAATGTAGAATAAATTTATTTTCTTTCTTCTTTCTTTCTTTCTTCAGTCGGAAGATATGAGGTGATAAACATAAAAAACATACAGATGAATTGATTATTGTACATAACAAAAATATAATCAACTATGATAGAAAAGGCCATGAAAATACTCTCGAGAAGGAATGTAAACTCGAACTGTTCAAACGAGTGTTTGAAGATCGTTCTGAATTGTTTACACAGTAAAACAGTATTGGGTATCCCCGATAGAGTTATAAAACTATACAACCCAAAGTTAAATGATTTATATTTGATTTTTATCGTTCAAACACATTTGATTCGGCTTTTATAAACATAAAGTTTGAGGAAAAAAATACAATTTCGTTTTCTTAGAATTCACGATATCGTTTAAATACGTAACATCATCATCATGGTCGCTACAATTTACTTTAGATTGACATTTTTAAATTTGTTATATCTTTTAAAAGGAATATCCAATTTTGATAATTTAACAAATATTTTAAAGGTATTGAAAATGTTTTTAATAAAATATATATGGGATAAGGATAAATACAGAGGTATAAATAATATTTTATTTTGATTATTGACGGCACTTTTATTAAATTATAAAATGCAAAAAAATAGTTATAGTGGCATAACTACAGTAGTTGGATATATGGTTTCAAGGACTTTTTTGTAGATATTAATACGTTCTTTAATATTGTAGAACATTATTTTGTTCTATTATAAATAATTTCAGTTATAGATGATAGGTTATTTGTGACGAATTTTTCACACCTTGGGTTACATTAATGCATTTTCATTAGGGATCCCTATTTTTTTTAGAAAGTCATATAACTTATGTCACTCAGTGAAAAAGCAGCTTTCTAATGGTGTAAAAATAGTTGAAATAGGTCCAGTAGTTTTTGTTTGAAAATATTACAAACATTCCTCTTCATAATCTTAGTTTAGATTGGCTCATTTATTTTTGTTAATGTCAAAGATTTCAATCATAAATAGGTAGTTATAAAATCTTAAAGGCAGCCCTACATACACTGCGTTCTTTTACATATATAAAACTAAGTCCTTTGCTGTATTTGTCTGTCTGTTCTCTATAAACTCAAAAAGGGTATGCGGTTTTCACCAATAGATAGAGTGCTTAATGTATATTCTTTGTTATGGTCTATTTATATAGTTCTGGTATACAATAAGAAATATATATCTATATTTTATCTATTTTTTAAATTAACAGTATCATAAAAGCTCGAATCTCAAACAAAACAGTGAATATCGAGCCGGTCGCCTATTGGAATATGCATCAATGGGCGCTTTGTGTCCTTCGCAATGTTTATCGTATCAGGCCGGGACTTTCATAAAAATTGCGAAGGCAATTAAGTTTATTTATTTAATTGAAACACAATAAACATTTTTTTAAGAAAAAGAACTGGAATTAGGTAAACGCGTACGGCATTTCCAATGCTTTTGAATATTCAGTTAAAGTGTCTTGTCTAACTTTTATTATTCATTCGAATTGTGTTAGAAATTATGGTCAGAGTACAAACAGAGATTGCCCTGATTTAAAGAATAGTGACACAATTCAAAAAAGTAGATTAGACAGGACAAACGACAAATATTCAGAAAAGAAAATTTCTGTTATAAATGTCAAATCAATAATAGCGTGACAAGGAATAAAACTTAGGACCTTTTCTAAAGGATTGTGTTCCCGGACTATGAGGCCGCCATACAAACGAGAGAGAGAGAGAGAGAGAGGAGAGGGGGAGGGAAAGGGAGAAAGAGAGAGAACACTTTTATTGTACACCCCAAAAAATTCGATTTAAGGAGGAAATAAAAAAAAGATAGAAAAGAACGGGGGAGGGAGGGGGAGGGAGGGGGAGGAAAAGAGAAAGAGGGTGAGAGAGACCATTGTTATTGTAAACCACAAAAATTACATTTAAGAAGAAAATACAAAGTAAAGACGATCAGTATAATAAGGCTTAACTCTCTTTACCTATCTCTTCCAGGCTACCTTTATATTATTTATAGCTCATAACTGAACATCTGACGCCACATAACAAAGTGGAAATATTTATATTATTCATATAATAAATACATACATACTATAGATACATACTATAGATATATACACATATAGATATATATATATATACAAACATATATAGATATATTTAAAAGACTAAGTTATTACGACGAAACTACAAACGTACATTGCATCACATCTCATTCCCATAGGGGTAGGCAGAGACCATGTCCTTCCACTTGCCACGATCCTTGCACATCTCCTTCGCTTCTTTCATTTTCATTAAACCTTTCATACAAGTTCGTCGGTTTAGAGTACACTTGATCTGGTCCTTGTTTAAAATGTCCTAGATTTGGTCCAAGAACGTTCGCTTTGGTCTACCCCTTCCAACTTGCCCATTCACACTTCACTCATAAATCCTTTTAGTCAGTCTCCTTTCATTCATTCTCTTTAGGTGCCTTTCTCAATTTTAGTCACTGCATTTTATACCACAACGTTCATAATAATACTTTACAAATAAATATAATACATACCTTCACTACATAACAAGTACACAAATACATGCCAGTAATATGTATATACCAATTATTAATGATATGAGAATAAGTATATTATTTGTTTGACAAGAATTACCAAGTGAGAAATAATATCTCCAATGGATTCAGCTACCGTCACTACAAAAGGAAAATCATTCCCCAAATCAATTGCTTGCACCGAAATAGAGTCGCCAAATAATTTAGTATTATGATCTGCTACTGGTTATTTGAGGTGATGAGAAGATCGTAAACTTCTTAAACTTAAATTATCCTTAATACGTGTTCGCATTCCAGCGTCGATATGAATATTATTAATACGTTATTACTGTGAGGTCCTTCGCAAGCTCACACTCACTATATACTGACTCAGGAATAATAGAACTCTCTGACTTCTTCCAACCACCCAATTGTTACCAGCACGGAATCGAAATTAAATCGAATATTGAATTTTGGCGCCAAAATAGCCCATTTATATACCGCAACTACGGCTGACAAACGTTACTAATGGAACAAGTAAGCGCGCTAAGACGTACCTTTATTAAAATTATATAATACTCTTGTCATTTTATTTAATATTACAAATATTTGTGTATACATTATAAATAATATGAATGGTAAAATAATAATCCAATAAAATTCTAAGTTAAAACTATACATTTTCAAATAAGATTAAACTATATAAGGGAAAGCCGCGAACAATTACATATTGAAATACCTTCAGAATTTTATGATTAATTTAATGGAATATATTTCAAAGGAAATAAATTTCACATAACAAAGGAGAACATATCAAGGATCATAAATAACATATCATATTTTCGACGAAATCCTTTGTGTGGATCGTATTATCCGTCGCAGATAAGTTACATACTCGTATGAAGAAAGACGAAACGGTTTGTTGATCCAATTTGATTTATATAAGGAGGTAATTTAGAAAAGAAGTAATATTCTTTACCTTTTCACAAAGCGTTATTATTTTACGAATGTTATGTTTAAGAAGTGAAATGGTCACAACAACATACTTCAATTACGAATAACTGTAACTAAGTACAGTTATTCGTATATTTCATTCTCCTATTTCACACAAAAACTACAGGACTCATTTAAAAAAGAATTCACCATTAGAAAGCTGGTTTTTTACTTACTGACATACGCTGTATTACTTTCTCAAAGAAATAGGGATCCCTAATAAAAATTCATTAAGGTAACCCAAGGTGGGGAAAAATTAGTCACAAAAAGTCTGTCATCGCTTGCACTGCGGAAACCATAGATGATAGAACAAAAAAATGTTCGACAGTATTGTAGAACGTATTAATATCTACAAAAAAGTTTGTTACACCATATGTCCAACTGAACTGAACTGAACCTGAAGACGAAGCTCTTCGAACAGTGCGTGTTGCCAGTGATGACCTACGGCTCCGAAACGTGGGCGCTGACTATGGGCCTCATTCGAAAGCTCAGAGTCACTTAGCGTGCGATGGAGAGGGCTATGATCGGAATTTCTCTACGCGATCAAATCAAAAAGGAGGAGATCCGTAGCAGAACCAAAGTCACCGACATAGCCCTACGAATCGCGAACCTGAAGTGGCAATGGGCGGGGCACACAGTCCGACGGACCGATGGACGTTGGGGCCCGAGGTGCTGGAGTGGCGACCACGCACCGGCACGCACGAATTTCCAATTACAGGTTGGAATGTGAAATTACGAAGTATAACCCCGCATTCATCACGCCCAAACCAGTCGTACTGGTAGAGGTGTAATGTAGCAGCCACACAGTCTGCCGCGCCTATTAATGATTTAAAGAGCCCCACACATTAACAGTCCGCTGGCCAATGTCGGCATCTCAGTTAATAGCAACATAAATATATGTATGAGTTATCTTCTTCTTATTTTCGTGCCTTTCCTATTACTGAAGGCTGGATAACAGCTGTGAGAATCTGTCTTGATCTCGGGCGAGGTGTGATAATTTGGCAGCGCTTGTGACCAGTCCAGTCAAGAATGTTATGGAGCCAGGAGTTCTTGCGGCGGTCAATACCGTGTTCCAGCAATTTAGCCCATCATTATTATCTGCAGCAGGTCATATCTCTCGTGTCTGAACTCCTAACCAAAGTAGGCAACTTTCCTGCAATAGCTTGCGGTTTTGACCGACTCGTATCAAAACCAGCTAGGAATGGATTTGGTTTGATTTTTAACCGATCGATGGACGTTGGGGGCCAAAGGTGCTGAAGTGGCGACCCAGCACCGGACGGCGCAGTGTAGGGAGACCCCCCACAAGTTGGACCGACGACATAAAGAGGGTCGCCGGTAGCCGCTGGAGCCAGGCGGCACAAGACCGGGCCTTGTGGGCGTCATTACGTGAGACCTATGTCCAGCAGTGGACGTCCATCGGTTGAAGCGACGACGACGACGATGTCCAACTACCGTAGAGATGCCACTATAACTAGTTTTTTGTATTTTAAAAGTTTTAAAAAGTGGCGACATTAATCAAACCATATTATTCATACCTATGCATTAATTTTATGATATTAAATATTTTATAAAAGATCGTTTCAATATCTGTAAAATAATTTGAAATTATTAAAATTGGACATTCCATTCAAAGGTCATCATTGAAAAACTTGAAAATTTTCTTCTAGATAAGTATATCGGTAATATTGCTAAAGAGCGAAAGCATTCACAAATCTGCTTAGAACCATTGATAGTTACAAAATTCAGCTTGATGTTATATATGTAGCAAAAGAAAATGTAATAAATTGTTCAAATATACATTTCTGTAGCAAACTCCCGGAGGCTGTAATAGGAATGTTCCTTAATAAAAACAAAGCCTCCTCGTTAAAAAAACAAGCTAATTGAAAATCTAACTAATTTAAATGAGATTTCTTTTTATTCCATAAAAGATTTGCGTAAACAATAAGTTTGTTTTTGCAATCCTTACTTGAATATAATTATCATTTGTATATTAAAAAAGACGAAAACTATTTAGGAGGGTTTCCAAAATACATAATACTACGTTCAGGTAGTCTAAGTGATAAACCATCACTTGCGTATTAATAATAAACCCATTTAAAAAGCATTCCAATATAATTTCTTTAAATTATATTGGAATGCTTTTTAAATGGGTTTATTATTATAAATATATTCAAGTAGGTCTTTACCTACTTGAATATCTTAAGATATTAAACGTTACATGATATAGACTATATATGTCTCTTTGTCGTCTTAAAATCATCTTTTGACAGTATCGTTGGCGTTATTGTGGTCAGAAGGTATTTCTTGGATTCCTAGCAGGATACATTATAAAAGAAGATATAGTGATTAAAATTGAGAACAGTATGCTTAGATGGTTTAGGCAAGTAAAGAGAATTTATGAGTCAAGAGTGAATGAGAAAGTTGGAAGGGGAAGATCAAGGTGAAAGTTCCTGGACCAAATCCAGGACATTTTAAATAACGGCCAGGTCAAGAGTACTTTAAACCGACGAATTTGTATGAAAGGTTTAATGAAAATGAAAGAAGCTAAGGAGATATGCAAGGATCGTGGCAAGTGGAATGATGTGGCCTCTGCTTATCCTTATGGGAATGAGGCGTGATGCTGTGTATACATTTAGGAAGGTGTAATTAACCTAGGTCTGGTCTGCATGTAATCTTCGGCCTTAGCTAGTTAACGCCAGCTGGTCTATGATGGAAGTGCGCTAATCTGGTAAGAGGTAATTTACCTCTTATGGTTAGCGCGGAAATTAGGCGTTGTTGAAGCTTACCACAAGTATAACTTAAACAAATTAGAAAAAGCAATTTCCTAAATTCGTCTCATCAGGGATCTCTGCTAACAAAGCAAAATTTTGTTGTAAGTCTTCCAGGTAATGGTCGCCGAGCGACAAGTCGATAAATGGCGTTAAACTATGAGAACGTGACAGCTTAGTTAAATTCAGCTCCTCCAAAATAAAGTGCACAACGTGCCCAAACAGCATCTCACTTTAATTAAAATGAATACTTTTATTTAGATTACGGATTTCGTTGTCATTTTCCGGATTTACACACTATACATTACTAACAATTATAACACTCTGTCAGTTATTTTGTCCGTAGCATTGCATGTTGCAATACCTATAATTACCTTGAACCATCCCAAAATCCCCGGTAGTAATGGAAACAGGGACCCAGTCAAATTACAGCATATGAAATTGCGACAACGAGGTCATCTTTATTCTTTTGATATTGATAATACATGTCTTTTATATATTACGACACAGTTACATTGACTAGTTCATGACGATATGACAGCCGATGAGTGGTTAGTCTTGTCGTGATCCGTGTATTTGAGACAAACAATGACAGCGAGTGCAATCGAAATTAATTTTTGATCATACAGTTGATTATGAATATTAAACGCATGTAAAATTAAATTTAGGCATCGAAATTTCAATAACACAACACAATATATTAAATGAAGCAGGAGGATTAAACGTTTAACAGTTGCCTTATTTACCTAGTAATAACGTTGATTGCTATGATGGTTACGTCGTAATTTATCAATTCGTTAACTTCAACTATCGTTATTTTAATCGTAGAATAAATGTAACGAATGTTTGTTATTGACAATACTATTTTACATCCATACTACGCTTTTCGAGTTATCGTAAATAATATAAAAAGGTGCATGATTGAACAATTTTTGGTGAAAAAAAAACAGTCAATTGGAATACGATGTATGGAAATGGTCGTATAATTAAGGCTAATAAATATATTAAATTAAATCGTTGCAAGTTTAAAGCTAAGTTAAGTAGCAATCCATTAATGCCCTGCTGGACACGGGCTTCCTTGCTCACAGAAGAGAGGGTTTTTGGAGTCTAGATCCATCACGCTGTGGGGTGGCAGGTATAGTAAACAAGTGAAATCTCTATTCTTTCACTCTCATAGTCCGATGTAACGTAGGCCTAAATATGCATAAGCAGTAGTTTAAATTAATATAATTTTCAATTTGGTCAAATTGGAATTGGAATTTGGGCTATAGATGTCACACATAAGACTTAGGACTAACTTAAACTGTATTATTTTGCTAACTGAAACACTGGCAGTGTGATTTCTTACCTCTTGAATATTTTCGGCTTCTAACTCTTCTTCCATAATATTAGTCAGTGAGACACTGGGTCTTACTGACACTCTGTATCGGATTGTTGAACGTCTTTTATTTTCAAAGACATCTTCTTTGATGTCATCACTAAGAGTAGCAAATTGTTCATAAAAATTTATTACACCTGATAATTCACCATCTATATTGACAATTTCATCTGGAGTTTTCACAATAGAATTCCTATCGTCAAGTTTTCTGTAGCCTTCATTTTCGCAGTGACTTTTTCGTAATCCATTCACGGGGGTTGTGCCGTTATATTCAAATTCCAAATCAAATCCTCTTTCATCGAATAAACTTTTAAACTTTGCCCAGCATCCAGTCTTTTTAACTTTGCCACTGTCTCTAACATATTCATCATTAACACTTACACTTTTTTCATCCATTTTTTATTGAGACGTATAGTCTACCTCAGGGACTTAAATGATATCATTGTATGAATCATATGTTAAAATAAAAATCACATTAACTATCACAACACTATATATTTTCTCACTATTTTTTATATAGATTTGCACAATTATAAAATTGGATAAATAACTCGCTATATAAGGACAACCACTCCGATTAAACTAAGACATTACTGTAAATA
The DNA here is from genome assembly GCA_015832385.1 of Elymnias hypermnestra. Lineage (NCBI taxonomy): Eukaryota > Metazoa > Arthropoda > Insecta > Lepidoptera > Nymphalidae > Elymnias > Elymnias hypermnestra. Next base: position 4,087,679 of record JACTOM010000922.1, on the reverse strand, counting down.
GCTGTCATATAGATTACAAAGATAACAATGATAAGGCGTCATTATTTTCAGCTATTATCAATCAGCATAGCACTGATTATAATAAAATTAAAATTGATTAAATCACTTTGCATGATTACTTCTTTAATCAAGTGGCAAGTCAGCTGTTTTATAGATGTGACGCTATAAAGGTGATTCCTATCGTATTGAGTGAAAGAATCCCCTTCTTTTTGTATTTTAATATATTTACTGTTATATTTAACAGCTATTTTGAATTATTCACTATCGCATTGAGCGAAGGAAACCCCTTCCTCTTGCATTTTAATATGTTTACTGTTATATTTAACTACTACTTTGACTTAATAACTATCGTGTTGTGCGAAGAAATCCCCTTCTTCTTGTATTTTAATATTTTTACTGTTATATTTAACTTCTACTTTGATTTCTTAACTATTGTATTCAGCGAAGGAATTCTTTTCTTCTTGCATTTTAATATCTTTACTGTTATATTTATCGTCTACTTTGAACTATTGATAAAAAGTAGCGTTAGTTACTTTGATAGTAATTATATCATTGAAGCTAGATAGAATTTAGTAAGGTTGTTATTTAGTAAGGATTTCAAAACGACTTGATATATATGTATGTATACATCAGATCTTATTTTTATATATTTTTGTTTGAATGCATGTAGTGTTTTTATTATTTTTACCATCTACCTTTATGCTCTTAACTAAGTCTCCTTCCTTTAACTTTTAAAATCGATAACGCTGCCTTTGGTTCTTCTCTAATTTAAATGATTTAAATTTATTTTTTTAATTTTTATTGTGTGGTGTAATAAAGTATAAAACATTATTTATAAATATTAATTGCTATTCGTTAGCCTCGCTAAAACTCGAGAACGGCTGGGCTGATTTGATTAATTTTGGTTTTGAACTATTTCTAGAAGTCCAGAGAACGTTTAAAAGGCGTGTAAATTAAAAAAAAATAAAAGTGCGGTGTACAAAGTACACTTGTCAGAAGTGTAACAAATTTTGAAGTCTTTTTTATACAAATCTAAAACTTTAGATATCCTAGACTTAGCGGAAGGGAAAAAGGAAGATATCTTAGTAATTTAATGAATTTAATTGTCATTAAAAGTGTCGAAAATTAATACAAATAATTTATTGACATCTCAAATGATAAAATGCCACATGTTTTTGTCAACATTAGACATTAATAATTGAATTTTGTTCTTGAAATTAAAATGAAGAAAAGAGAATTTATCAAATATTTTATGAAAAATAATAGATTCAATTATTAAATGACGAGTGGCAAATGTCACATGTTATTTGTAGATATTAAACATACCTAACCTTCAAACGAATAAGCATCAGAAAGGCTCCACATCTTCGTGATGCTAATCACACGTTTCATCCATAAAGGTTTTACCCTCATAAAGAAGTTTCACGTCAAAAATGCTTGGAATATGGTGAAAACCAACATTTGATGATGTTGTTATAGTGGCATAAGTATAGTTGGACATATAGTATTTTACTCGGCGCAGCATACTTTGGCAGATTGTGCAACTTGGGGACCTCAGCGTCACCTCTTGGTTGCGCTGATCGGCGTGGACCTCTTACTGGATAACGTTGTAGGCGCCTTGCTCTCTAGTGAGAGATGCCGGGCGGGAGTGGCCCTTTTCTGTGAGACGATCATCTCACTGGAGGAGGCCCACGAACAAGAGAGGGAGATTGCCATGGATGCTCCCTCACATCGTTGGAGGAGGCGGGCTACAAGGCAGCGCCTATTAGCGTAAGTCTGCCCGTCTTCGAGAATCCTCAGTCTGATTCATCCGGGCACCAGGGATGAATGCGAAAGTTGAACCCCTGGTGCTTCATTCATGGATCAAGAGGGTTCCGTTGGGTTTTAGTGGGTATTGCGAGGCTTTCATGTCCGCCGAGTCCCACAATCCTGATAGGTGATAGCGGCGAAGATGACGCGGTAGCAGCAACATCCGGAACATACCCCCCCCCCCCCGTATTGAATAGGATGGACCCTCTGGCGTTGCCGGCGGGATCTAGCCCGTATAAAATATGGGCAAAAAAGTGTACCGGGTTTTGAAATCGGTCCAGTATCTTTTGTATGAAAACGTAACAAACATACATACATTTAAAAACACAATTCTTTATAATATTAGTTTAGGTTATTTGTTTATCACTAATCGAACCCGGACCTCGGTGAAACTCCTCGGGCTCTTATACTCTTTATAATAATCTTATCTTATAGGCACTTGACTCAAATCGTCGCAATATGCAAGAATATCGATAAAAATGGAAGCTAACTAGCACACTCAAGTATATATTATATAGATATTATATAGTATATAGATTTCATTACAAGACAGCCTCTTGAATACCGTATTACTGTCATATAATATATTAGCTGACCCCGCGACTTCGTCTGCGTGGAATGTTTTTAGGTAGCATTTTCATTAATTTAGATATATTGTTTTACAAGTAAGAAAGTAATAAACAGAATACTCGGCAAAAATTTCAAGTCGCTACGCCTTATGGTTGCAGAGATATCATGTTGAGTCAATAGTTAACACCCTCGCAAACCCATTTGCGGGTGGAATTTCGTAAAACCTGTTCTCAGCTGACCTCTACTAGGCAAAAGGAATATTCCTACCAAATTTCAAATCTCTACGCCTTATGTTTCCAGAGATGTCGTGATGAGTCAATAGATACCTGGATATCTCTTATACATATATAGATACAAGCTGAACTCGCGACGTCGTCTGCGTGGAATATTTTTTGGGTAGCATTTTCATTAACTTAGACACAGGGAATATCCTTACCAAATGTCAAGTCTCTACGCCTTATGGTTCCAGAGATATCGTGATGAGTCAATAGATAGATACATTGATATCTCATTTATATATATAGATATATAGACCGGAGAGAGACCAGGCGCAGGACCGACGGCTTAAGGTGCTCTTCGAGGCACGGGGGTATGAGAGACATAGTAAGTACTTACTTACTTACTATGTCTCTCATAGTCCGATGTGACGGGAATCCGACATGACCGGAGAGAGACCCGGCGCAGGACCGACGGCTTAATCTGCTCTTCGAGGCACGGGGGTGGATCACACTGCCAACTTTCCAACTTCGGGCAAATATTGCGAAAATCTTAATAGAAAACTTAGTATCTATTTTGAATTGGCCTGACCCGGGACTCGAACCCAGTACCTCTTGTCTGTAGTCGAACATTCTAACCACTAGACCAATGAGGCAGTTATATGCAATAATACACAAATACTATTACAATATATATATACTATTATAATATATTATCAAAAAATACTGGACCGATCTTTGCAGCAGTATTCAAGCCAGCGGGGACACTGGAAATCTAAGGGGCTATACCTAAAAACATAGCTCCACTCAAGGAACTGGACGGCAAAATAATAACAGCGAGTCACAGACTGATACAGAGATGGGAAGAGCATTATAATAACCTGTATTCGCAACCAGCCGTTTTAGCACCTGAAGCGAAGAACAACTTGCCTAAGCTGGAGATCCGCATTGAGCTTGATGAGTCTCTGAATCCAGTTGAGTTATGTATGGCTATTAAACAGCTTAAAACAGCAAATGCCCGGGCATAGATGGTATATTCACGGAAATTATAAAACTTCAATCTATGGGCCCAATCTTATTTCAGATCAAGATACAAAGGTACAAAGATCACGAAGATACAAAGGGCTCCGTCGTAGTTGATGGTCAAGTATCTAAGTCATTCCCAATAAAGAGAGGTGTTCGGCAGGGTTGCGTGCTAGCTCCAACGCTGTTAGGCATATTTTTTTAAACGGGAAAGAATTAGTTAGCGTCTTTAAAAGTATTCTCATTAAGTGAAATCTTTGTAATTTCTTTTAAGAAATAAATGTCTTTAACCTCAAGAACAGAAACCATAACCACAATTGAAGTAAATACATTGTGTTATTACCTGGCAATACTTTGTTTGTTGTTATCTATGTTTGTTTTTACATATTCATTAAGAAGGAGTAATAAAAGGGACAGTATTCACTTACGGCGAGGTCTACTAGTGGCTCGTCTTCAGGTGTCAGTGCAAGGGATGACCGTCGTCCAGCACGTGGACCAGGAGATCCACTCGAACTACCTGTAACAATGAAATATGCTATTATTTTAAGCTATGTGCATTATATAACTGGCTTATTGTCTTGATGGTCAGCATGTTCGGCTACAGACATGAGGTCATGGGTTTGAGTTCCGGGTCGGGCGATTTCAAAAATTATCTCAATATTTGCCCGTTGTTGGGAAGGTGGCAGTGTGCTCCAGACCATTGGCTCGGAGAGCACGTTAAGCCATCGGTTTCTCTCTCTCTTATGAGCGAGGAAGCCTATAGGCTGCTACTTAGCCTTTCCATTTTACCTTACAATAAATAATCATTTCACTTATTTAATATCCCCCATAACCACGATAAGTAACATTAAAACATTTTCAAATTAATAAAGCATTTTAACAGTAGCGACAAAGATAAACATTGATTTGTTAATGTAACTTCAAAATTCAATTTACGAATGAAATGTGCGTCACGAAGATGTGCAGCGTTTTTTGTGCTAATTCGTTTGAAGTTAGGTTAGTTAGTTAGTTTTAATATTTACAAATAGCATGTGCCATTTTAATTTTCCATTCGTCATTTCATAATTTTAAATTCAAAACAAAATTTAATTAATAATTTCTAATATTGACAAAATACCTGGCATTTTCGTTTACAATTCGTATTCATTTTCGACGCCTTTAATATTTTAATGACGATTAAAATCAGCCAATTCCTAAAATATCTTCCTTTTCCCCTCCCTCTTAGTCTCGGAAATCTAAAGTTTTAGATTTGTATAAATATAAAAAAGACTTAAAAATTCTTTTGCTAAAGAAGATTCAGTTGTGACTTTTACGCACGCACTTTTAATTTTTTTTTTATATCAAAAGATCTTGCAACATCTGTTGTTGATATAACAGTTTATTTCGTCTAAATAGACAGGTTTTTTTATTGTAAAAAAAGCTTTCAAATGTCAGACAGCTCTAATATAAGGCTTTTACGCAATACCGTCTTATATGACAGCTCGGTTATTTGCTTTTGGACATGTGGACATGCGATACTTGTGGAATATTAGATTAACAAGGTGAACCGGTCAAGTTTACGTCGCAATGACCGTTCAACACTTGCCAAACACTAATTAGTGTAATTTACACTTTCCGGCTATAATTTAATTTAAAATTACACTATAAAAATACAAGTTACATGTCTGTTCCTCTACTACGTTTTGAAACATCACTGACTATGGAAGAATAGTGTTATATTTCAGATGATGTCAGACTGAGTTTTATGTGGGTTCTTCTCAGAACACATCGCGAAGGAACCCTTTTTTATTGCTGACGGGTTAGGCTTGACTGTGATCACACTTGGTGGTAAGTGATGATACAATCTAAAATGGAAGCGCGCTAATCTGTTATGAGGCAATTTACCTCTTATGGTTTCTACACAAATCTCTTTGCTTGGTGGTACTTCAATGCTGGTAGGGTGGTAATTAGCCACAGGCAGAGCCTCCCTCAAGTCCAGACTCAGACCAATGAGGTAATGACATTTTCTAATGTCGGCCTACCGGAGATCGAACCCGGAGCCTGTGCTAGCAAAGCGAATCCTCACACCACTGCGCCAGCGAGGCAGTCAAACATTTGAAACTATAGGAGTTATATTACCATTTACGAGGTTAAAGTATTTCCATTTTAGACTATATCATCACTTAACATCAGGTGAGATAACAATCAAGCGCTAACTTATAATAAAGTGAACTATAACATAGTAAAATAAAAATATACACAAACCAAGTAGCGGGTTCAAGTTTGTTTAATGTAAAGCACTTAAAAGCTAAATTGATAAAACAAGCTTCCAACATTCTTTACTGCGTTGTGCGATTAAATATAATAATCTGGGATTATGATAATTCTTGGGAAGGTTATGGCCTCGGATGGTTATCATTTAGGCTAAGCTGTTTCGCTTAGCGAATAAAAACCTGAGAAATTTCTCGTTGAAAGTCTTTTTCTTATTGATAAAATCAAAATCAAAATATTCTTTATTCAAGTAGGCTCAAAAAGCACTTTTGAATCGTCTGTAGTCTGTCCGTTGTTAACAATCTACCAGCAGTTTGGAAAGTTGAATTAGCTAAGAAACCGGTAAGAAATTCAGCGGTTACTCTTTTAAAGATAGTTTTGTAAGTTAGAATGTGTAATATTTCGGAGACTTAACTTTCTTTAGAAGAACATCATTAATCTGAATATTTGTGCAAATTTCATTTGCATTTGGTAAAGTCAATTCAACATACTTAGGCTTTGGCAAGTTTAAAATAAATTTATTAACTGACACTAATATGAGTGACAGGATACTATTTACATTGTAATTTTTTTCTTATTTCTCTCAATTTTAAATAACAAGTACGTGTCATCAGCAAATAGCACTATATCACATTTGTCTTTCATATGGTGTTCTATATCATTTATATATATTAAGAATAATTAAGGGCCAAATATTAATCCTTGTGGAACACCCATTTTTATATTATCCCGACGAAACGAAAACCCTAAAGTAAACATTAGGGCAAATAACGAAATTACAAAAAGAGGAAATGAAACTTTTTTTCTCTACCACGCCGTAGGAAGTCGTCGTCGCTGCAACAGATGGACGTCCATTGCTGGAAATAGGTCTGACGAAATAATGTCCACAAGGCCCGATCTTGCGCCGCCTAGCTGGAGCCAGCAGCTACCGGCAACCCTCCTTATATCGTCGGTGCACCTTCTGGGGGGTCTCCCTACACTGCATCCCCGATCGCCATTCGAGCACTTTCGGGGCCCAACGTCCATCGGTTCGTCTATGTGCCCCGCCCATTGCCACTTCAGGTAGATTGATTCGTAGGGTTATGTCGGTGACTTTGGTTCTGTTACGGATCTCCTCATTTGTGATTTGAGAAATTCCGAGCATAGCCCTCTCCATCACACGCTGAGTGACTTGCGAATGAGGCCCATACTCAGCGACCACGTTTTCGATCCGTAGGGAAGCAATGGCAACCTTAAAAAGTACTTCAATAATAATAGAGATAAAATTGATATCAGTTTTAGATGGGATCTTGTCATCAAGATTAAGTTACATTCATCACGATCTTTTGTCCGTCACGATTTACTATCCATCAGTCTGGCCAATGTCGACGAGACAAATCAATAGTCTTGTTTGATGTCCAAATTGATTAACTGCTATTAAAATTTAAAATAATACAATAGGTAACCTTGTATTGATTTATGTATTCTTCGTTACAAATTTCAAATACATGTATTTCTCAATTCTATTACAAAATTTTATGCTAAATTTTCATTGTACTTCACTTTAGTCACCCATTTTAATGATAAAGTAATCCCTAATACTACTGAAACATCGTGATGGGTAAGTGAGTTTGTTGTCTAAAACCATCTTCATATTATTCTCTTTGTGGAGTGCTCGTTTTGGGCCATATCAGGTAGGATTATAGTCAATCTCTAACTCGTATAATCTCTAACCAGACTTGCTCGTAATATAACAACACTCTATGATTATTTATAATTAGGTAGGATTACAGTCAAGCTCTAACTTGTACTATCTCTTATCATGCTTGCTCGTAATAGAGTAACATTCTATGATTATTTATAATTAGGTAGTATTCAAGCTCTAACTTGTACGCAATTAAAATGTTAATCTGCCTCTTTATCAGATGTTATGTATTTGGATAATATATATGTAAAGCCTAGCAGAGGTCTTGGGCTCAGTTCCTGGTAGGGTAATTGAAAAATAGCATTTTCTAATTAGTTTGAGCCTGGACTAGTAACAAGCCTCGGCCTTGGTTGGTCACCAAGGTTGGTAGGGTACCAATAAAGGGGTTCCGCCAAGCAAGAATAAATGGTAAACTATCTACAAGGTTAGCGCAATTCAATCTTGACTATATCATCACTTGCGGTAACTCGCCACCAATAACAAATATATAAACAAGCAATAACCGTGATACCCCTATAAATAGAGATGAGGATTCCTGTTAAGAGTCACGAATTCGAATCATGGGCAGGCGCCAGTAAGTTGTCCATGTAACTTTTAAACTTAATCGTTGTTTAAAATGGATTATTGTGCTTTTCGCTAAAGGAAAATGATGAAATCTGCATATCTAAGAAGAGTGGACTGCCAATCCTGGGATGAGTAGACTGCCAGATACACTGTCTTATGAAGGAGGAGGAAGAGGAGGCTTGTATCCAGCAGTGGAACGTTATTAAGCTGCTATTTAACGTCACCGTTTAAAAGAGCAATATATTGTAGCCAGTTGACCTTGGCTTACGAATAAAACGAAGATTATATGTACAACAGTACATAAAAAAATAATTGTATCAAAAACTTGACCTTAACTTTTAAACCGGTCAAGGTATTTACACTTGTATAATTCCATATATTGTGTTTACATATGAATTGCAAAAGTTATGATATACCTAATTTGAATATAAATGTTATATATTTTACTAGCTTTTGTCTGTGACTTCGTCGACGACGACTTGAGAATCGACATGTAACGGTAGCAAACATAAAAGTAGGCTATTTATCGGAATAAAAAGTAATGTATATGTTAAATCAGGGTACAAACTGATTTTGTTAAATCAGGGTACAAACTATCTTCACGGTTCTTTGTCCTACAGGTTGGTGCAGGTGTTAACCGGACACGGGTGTTTTGATAAGTACCTGCACCAGGTTGTGGGCTGTGTGGAGTTTCCTGCCTGCCGAGTGTGCGGAGCGGCTGTTTACTCGGAGCACCACACTCTAGCAGAATGCCCGGCCTGGGCACCACAACGCCATCTCATGGTATCCCTGATTGGAAGTAACCTCTCTTTGTCGAGCGTAGTTGGTTCTATGCTCGGTGGGGAGTCACGTTGGAGAGCTGTGGCCTCCTTTTGTGAATCTGTCATCTTGCAGAAGGAGGCATTAGAGAGGGAAAGGGAGATTGCGGTCGGTGCTCCTCCCGGCCGCCGGAGGAGAAGGGGTGCCAGAAGGCGCAGTTTTGCCCGTTTGCTTCCCATTCCTTGAACCCTTGAGTCGGATTCATCCTGAGTGCCAGAGCTGAATGCGTCAGCGAACATCTGGTCCCCAGCATACGGATGAAGAGGGTTCCGCTGGGTTTTAGTGGGTATTCTGGCGCGGCCAGCGAGTCCCACTGTGTCGGATGGAGTTGACTTCATCTGACGTGCGCAAAAGCATTTCCCAGCGACAAAAAAAAAAAGGGTACAAACTATCTGTACACCAAATATCAGTTCAATATGTTCAGCTGTCATACAAACATACACATTTTTAATACGATGATACTACAAAGTGTTTTATTTGGGAAATAAACAGTTATTTTGTACATAATTAGGAACTAAATAGATAAAACTAATAAAGTTTCTACTAAAACGGAACTTCAATGAAACAGAAAAAAATTATAGTGTTGTCAGAAGTGAAACTTCTTTGGCAAACTAATTTTTAAGTCTTGTTTATATTTATATAAATGTAAAACTTTAGATTTCCGAGACTCAGAGGGCAAAAGGAAGATTTGTTCTGAGTTTTTAGGAGCTGTTTGTTAGACGTGAATACGTCTCGTAACGGGTAACAGTCCGACATTATATACACCGGCATATTTAGCGGAACAAAAAAAAGTCCATAATTTAAAAAATACGGTTTTATTTGAAAATCTACTTACTACACTTCTTTTCTTATTTAAAGTTTCATTTGTTTTAATTGAAATGAGATTACCTTAAGAACACGTTTTACGAGTAAATGCTATTTGTGAAAAGTAGTACATTTTAAAGTTTTTATGTAATCGGAAAAAGAAAATCAATAATAAAATAACAATTAATTAAATTAGAAAAATGGTGATTAATATCGCGTATTTCCTCTAGATGCTCTTATTAAAGTTTCTACTCGTCGAGGCATACTGAGAATGATTTTATCGATGGTCTCCTGGGACAGTCGATTCGCAGTTCACCCACGTTGGTAGGACCTGGAATTCTGGACTTAACTTTTCTTTTTAACAAGTCCCAAACGTGCTCTATTGGGTTCATCATCCGGTGATCTCCGTAACAGTGATATTCATATCATTAAGATATGCTTGAGTTACTCGAGCGGTATGCGGCCGAGCATTATCCTGCATAAAAACAAACTCCTGCCAACGTGGGTGAACTGCAAATCGCCGTAATTGAGGAATGGCGGAGACTGTCCCAGGAGACCATCGATAACATCATTCTCAGTATGCCTAGACTGGTAGAAACTTTAATAAGAGCACGTGGAGGAAATACGCGATATTAACCACCATTTTTCACAAATAGCCTTTATTCGCAAAATGTCTTCTCATTTTAATTCAAACAAATGAAACTTAAATTAAAAAATTAAGTGTAGTAAGTAGGTTTTAAAATAAAACCATATTTTTTAAATTATGAACCTTTTTTGTTTTCCGCTAAATATGCCGGTGTATATATATTCCTTGATTTCAATACAGTCACAATTTTACGCTCATATATTATTATCAATGTTTATATTATTATCATTATCAATGTTTATGCTCATATATAATCGATAGATTTAGACTTTTGAAACTTTGAAAAATGTCGTAGCTTCACTGACTCGAAAGCTATATAAATGACCGTTACAGTGACCTTGAAATGGCGGGTCTTCCCCCGCCGTAAGCGATGTGTTACAGTCCTTATTTAGCGTAAGAAATTCTTTGATATTTCACCTATCCAGTGGTGTAATTGAATTTCAGATGGAGGTGATAAATATTCAACTACAACACCAAATATTTAACTACAACACCAAACTATCATAGCGATGCGGCTTAAAGACGTATTCACGTCAATTTATTATGTCAATATAATCTATGTTTTGAGCCAAACCGGATCGTAGGAGGAATCTTGCCTCGTGGAGATATTTTAAATTCCGCAATTGGTTATCTGTTGATTCGCCTTTCAATGGCGTACTTCCGCTCATTAGTTCAATTTCAATTCAGAGATTGAGCATTGATATTAGTATCGATCAGAAATTATAATATTGAATTCAACGTCGCTTCGTATAAATTAAAGTTTATTGACTTCTGTGTGTACAAAAAGATATTGTTGTGTTTCAGACAACACGACGGATGTGAAAACCTTATCAAAACGAGGAACGAAATAAAATTGTTTTAAAGGAAGAAATATGGTAAGAATAAAAATGGTTATAGTAAGCCAACGTTAATAGATAGACATATGCTGTCGTGGACTTTTTTTTAGAACTTTTAAATGGGAACAATTCTATCATGCATAGTTTTTGCGAAACTTTAACCGTTTACGTAACGCATGCAGCGGAGGCTCTCAAAAGGGAAAAAAAGACTCCATATTTTCTTCCTTGCTGCACCGCTCCTATCAGTGTTACCATGGTGATATATAGTCTATGGTTTTCCTTCATAAATGGGCTATCTAAGACTGAAAACTTCTCGAATCGGACTAGTAGAGCTTGAGATTAATTTTAGCAAAGAGATAGGCCCCGGGTTCGATCGCTGGATGGACGAATTTTAAAACTGGTGGGAGATTGCGGCTGTGGCTATTTACCATCCTACCAGCAAAGATCAAGCAAATATATTTTTGTTCCGATACGAGGCATTCTAGAAAACATAAGAGGTAAATTGCCCCTTACCAGACTAGCGTGCCAACATCTTAGATTATATCATCACTGACTATCACGTGTGATCACAGTCAACAGTTAACCTCTCAGCAAATAAAAAAAACTCAAACAATTTAGAGAATGCAATATCCTGAATTTGTAATAGCAGGAAATGAATCCAGGAACTCTGCTAGCGAAGGGAGTATTTACATCATTGGGCCAAAGTGGGCTTAGTCAATGAGAGCCGACTTTACTCAATCAAGTAATAACTTACATAGTCGAGCGTGACGGTTCCATCTCATTCAAAATCCAAATATATTCTTTATTCAAGTAGGTTCAAAAAGACTTTTGAATCGTCAGTACTCGGTCCGTTGGTAATACATCTACCAACCGTTCGGAAAGTTTTAACCGCTGCGAAGAAACCGGAAAGAAACTCAACGGTTACTCCTTTAAAGATAGTTTTGTATGTTACAATGTGTAATATATTGCTTCTGTGAGCAACTGGAATCAAGTCCAAACATTTCTATCGCTTAAATAATCTTCAACATTATAATATGACTTATGTAAAAGGATGTTTTCGACATATTTCTTAAAATTATGTGGAAGCAAACCCAAAAGGAATTCGGGTATCTTATCTTTTTATATCTTGTATTAAAATTGTGTATATCATTCAATATAAAGTGTACAACATATCAAGTTTTCAATTCAAAAATTACAAGCTTTGAAAGTTTTTGTTTGCGAAGTTTTAACAGAAGGTAAAAGCAATTGAATAAGTTTTAATTAAAAAGAATCAAATAAAAGAACACCGATTTTTTAAATTGGTTATAATATTACCAATTAACCGAAGTTTATAATGATTATAATTCAATTATCATTAGTAGTAACAATAAATAGCGTGTGAGGGAATCCACAATTGAATAAAATTTTACCATTTATAACTTAACTAATTGTCGGGTGGCAATGCCATACTTTCGCGCCATGGTGTGTATACAATTTTTTATCACACCGGAACGAAAGTTCGATACAAATATAGATAATAAAGTTATATATTGAATCAATAGCTCGCATGCTTCGACTACGTAACTAAGCAACGAGTTGTTTACATATTTATTTATGACAACTTTCAAAATCAAATCAAATCAAAATCAAAAATATCTTTATTCAAGTAGGCATATTACAGCACTTTTGAATAGTCAAATTATATATTTTTTTCCACACTCTAATTCTAATATACGTCTGATGATGGTATTCAAAATCGGCTTAAACAAAAACTATATTATATCCTCAAATAATTTAGATAATTTAAACGTGCAAACAAAAGTGCAATAAGTCTACGAAACTTACTAAAATATTTTAAATAAAGAAAAAAAGGTTGCAGCAAAGCAAATTGCAAAGCATTTTGACATATAAAACAAGCGCACACGCGTAGAAAATTTAAGGCAGGGACGCATTTATTTAATCGGAATGCAATTTGACGGCGTCGTTGGCACAGGTCCCGGTTTCGAAAATAATGACAGTTCACGGCGTATATTTATTAGAAAACTTGTTGTACGTCCATAAAAATATTGACCCTTTTTGGAAAAAAAGTTAATGCACCTCATATAACTTAAGAAATAAAAATAAAATTGTGCCTATTCGATAGACCACTTATATGGGGCCCCCACTATATATATAACAAATACATTTTTAAATTCGTGACATTATTTACGTCGATAGTCCTACATTTTGAAGAGGCGGCACAGTTTGCTGAAATCGGAACGAACCTGGTGGTGGAAAGGATCCAGAGGTTGGGTTTAGAACTGTCCACCACCAAAACCGAGGCCTTACTTTTCCGTGGACCTCGAAGGGGTCCTCCACGGGTGGCAAGTTTATTGGTACACGGAGAAGCGGTTAAGAGACGGCCGTTGGGCATTTCGTGCGCATTTCACGTGGCTCACACCACGATTGATTAATGTGGCTGCCGCACTTGGACGTTTGTTGCCCAAGGGAGAGGAGCGGAATCACCATGCAGGAAGCTTTATGCAGGGATCATTGCCAGTATGGCGCTGTACGGTGCACCGTTGTGGGTTAATGCCCCGACCGCTCCAAATTAAGCACTTTTGCGCAGGGCGCAGAGAGTGATAGCGATCAGAGCAATTCGAGGGTACCGTACAGTATTCTGGACGGTTGCAAAAATTCTTGCAGGTGAGAGCTTCGGGTGGAGGTCCTTGCAGCTGCATATCAGGTAGCTGCAAGGAATAGAGGAGAAAGGTCCAATGACATTGAGGTGCAGAGAATCAGGGCTTTAACCGACCAGGTCCTAATTCACAAATGGAGGAAGGACCTCGGGACTCCTATAGCGGGCGCAGTCAGTGTAGCGGCTTTTCGTCCCCACTTGGAAGATTGGATCTCAAGGGGACATGGTGTGTTAGCATACAGGTTGGTGCAGGTGCTTACTGGATATGGTTGTTTTGGTAAGTGCAACCAGATTGTGGGATGTGAGGAGTCGCCCGCGTGCCGAGAATGTAATGCGGCTGTTGAAACGGCGTACCACACCCCATCGCCACGTCTTAATGTCGCTGGTTGGAAGTGATCTCTCTCTGCCCAGCATATTGAGTGCTATGCTCGGTAGCATGGCCAGCTGGAGGCAGTTGCCTCCTTCTGTGAGGCCGTTTTTCAGAAGGAGGTATTAGGGAGGCAAAGAGAGAGAGAGCGGTCGATGCTCCTCCCTCGCGCCGGAGAAGGGGAGGTATAAGATGGCGCAATTATGAGCGTCTGCTTCCCCTCTTTTGAACCCTTGAGTCGGAAGCATCTGGGGCGCCAGAGACGAATGCGTAAGCGAACATCTGGCGTTCACCGTGCGGATGAAGAGGGTTTCGCTGGGTTTTAGTGGGTATCTTGGTTACAGTGAGTCCCACACTCTCGGATGGAGCTGTATTCTCTATCCAGCGTGCGCTAAAGCATTTCCCAGCGATAACAAATGTCCTACATTAGTAAATTAAAAATACTCTACTCGTATTAAAAGATTTTTTTAAATCGGTCCAATCATTTTTGGCCTTTTTGACGGCCTCGCTGGCGCAGTGGTGCTAGTACTCGCTTTGCTAGCAGAGGTCCCAGGAACGATCCCCGGTAGGACGAGTTTAGCAAAATGTCTGAGTCTAAACTGGTGGGACGCTTCGGGTGATGACGATTATATATGAACAATTTTTTCGCACCTTGAACATTTTAACATCATGAAGATTAGCAGCGTTTTTTATGCTGATTCGTTTGAAGGTTATGTAGCTTTAATATTTACAAATCAGGTGTGGCATTTTAATTTGCCACTTGTAATTTAATATACTATTTTTCATAAAATATAAAATTAAAATATTTCGTAAATTCTCTTTTCTAAATTTTAAATAAAAAACCGAAATTGAATTAATGATTTGTAATATTGACATAAAACACGTGACATTTTTATTTACAATTCGACAATTGAGATTTCAGTAATTTGTTTAGATTAATTTTCGACACTTGTAATGTTATAATAACAATTAAATTCATTAAGTTCCTATCGTATCTTTCTTTTTCCCTCCAAGTCTCGGAAATCTAAAGTTTTATATTTTAACTTTTTTTATTTACTAAAATACAAAACCATAAAAGGTTTCTCGTATAATACATGTCGGAAACTCAAGGATTTGGTTTTATATTCCCGTCGCATAGTTGAAAGAGATATATGATGATGGGATAACTTTACGACCACATAATGCTTATATAAGCTGTGAAATATTACTCTCTATTCATATTAATTTAACTTGAACTTAGAATTCTTACGTGTATAGTGAGTATATTTCATATTCTCTATAAAACAAATCACAAATTGTTTCAAGTCTATAAAAATGTAGACACAATATCAGATGTAACATAAAACTTGTTAAATTCTATATAATATTAAGGTTTCTCTAATAAATTCCGAGAAGACCTTCTGGAAAAGCACAATTTTGCACGATTACTAAAATGATAAAAAAGCGATTGAGTAAAAGAATTGCTCTACCTTTAAAAAAATACATTGAAATGATACCTTGATTTTGATAATAAGAAAGCTTACGTGTGAGTTTGTTTATTTATACTTTTTATTGCACAATAATAAAAAAACAGACTTCAATAAAATAGAAACTTACAAGTATTATAAAAAGAAATGTACAAAAGACTGTCTTATCGCTTAGATAGAGATTTCTTCCAGGCAACCTTTGGTTTTATAAAGCTTTATGTAAAATTTAGGATGTGCATTAAATACAAATATCTTTAATAGAAGTTATATATAAATACATAAAACTATTTAAATATCTGTCATCGAAGCTTTCTTATATAGTTTATCACTAATTGTATTAGTCATAAACAAAAGTCGTATCTTGAAAAAAGCTTTAATGTTTTATTAAGAGCATAGCAAAGAAAATATCAAGTTAAGATTGTTTTTCCGTCTCATTTCTTGCTTTTAAGTAGGAAATCTTACATAATTTCTGCTCTTTTCATAGTTTTATCATACATTTTAAATAATAATGAGTAGAAATGAAAATTTGATACAACTTCTGCAGAAATTTGACTCGTAATGTTACTAAACTATTTAAATATCTGTTATATAAGCTTTCTTCTATAGTTTATCAATAATTGTATTAGTCATTAACAAAATTCGTATCTTGAAAAAAGCTATAATGCTTTAGTAAAAGAGCTTAACGAAGAAAATATCATGTTAAGATTGTTTTTCTGTTTTCTTTTGTTAATTTACTTATATTTTGGATATTAGTGCTCTCTTTATAGTTTTATTGTACATTTTAAATAATTATGAGTAAAAATGAAAACTTGATACTACTTCTGCAGAAATTTAACTCGTACTGTTAACTAATACGATATATTTACAATAAACATTGTTCTGAACACATAAATGCATTACTATGGGTTACCTGCTTCATTTTCATCACTACCGCGCCTTTGCAACCATCTCTGCACTATTTCAATACTAGCTTCCTCGCCTGCCAACATTTTTTGTTACATATTTATTGAAAACAGCTACTTCTGTATCGCATTTCACTTAATCAAACATTCACAGCACAACACAATCGTTTCAAAACACGTCACTTCACTATAAATAAAAATACAAGAGTCCAAAGCACTACGAATTAAAAATTCCCGCTAAAATATGACAACACAGAGTACGTTCAAATATCGAATTAATTATAGTACGTACGACAAGCGAGTGTAAACACCAAGTAGTAAGTGATACCAATTTATTTGTACAGCTAAGCATATCTGTTATCGATTGATTTTTAACCTTATCGCAATAAAATAAGGCTTAGTTTACTGTAAATGTTAATATTGATGCTGCAGCGGGGAGTTTGTAAGGCAGCCAGTTAGGTAATGGTCGTCAACTCAAGTCAGATCGAAGAAGGGGGGTGAATGTAGGACGAGTACCTTGCAAGCATATATTAACTGGATGTGATACGTAAGTTTGCTCCCAATAGGTATTTGATGTTCACGTATCGTTGCTAAATGGACAAGTTTCGGCCCTTTGATACATTAAAATGCTGTGCGAAAACGCTGTACTTTTGAAATCGTTGCGTTACAATGTTTTATTGAGGTAAAAGAAGTATTGCGAACTCTTCGGTTGTTTATATGCATGTCTGTTATATGTTTTATTATAAAGTCTAAAAAAATACATAAAACGGATATAGTAACGTATACCTTAAATAGTACATAAAAAAATATAAGTCGACCATGGTCGTCGTCGTCGTCTCAACCAATGGACGTCCACTGCTGGACAAAGGTCTCTCCTAATGAATTTCACTGGGCCCGATCTTGCGCCGCCTGTATCTAGCGGCTACCGGCGACCCGCTTGATATCATCGGTCCATCTGGTGGGGGGTCTGCCGCCGCTGCGTTTTCCAGTGCGAGGCCGCCACTCTAGCACCTTCGGGCCCCAACGTCCATCGGTTCTGCGATCTATGTGCCCTGCCCATTGACTTTAGTACCCCTACGGATCTCCTCATTTCTAATTTGATCACATAGAGAAACCCCGAGCATAGCCCTTTCCATCACCCGCTGAGTGACTCTGAGTCTTCTTACTAGGCCCATAGTCAGCGGGCATGTTTCGGAACCATATGTAATCGCTGGCAACAGTGGTCGACCATATTTAATTTAAATTATAAGTTTAGTATTTATGTATATGTATAAGTATTTGTATTATTTTAATGTATGTAGATATTATATGTAAATCTACTTCTTTATTAACATCGCCTACCGTCTCTCTCTTTTCTTTGGCTCTCCCTAACCGCAAGGATAGCCTGGAAAAAATTACTATTTAGCGATAAGACCGCCCAATTGCACACTCTAGTTAATTATAAGTTATTGTATTTTTCTTTTGTCCTGTTGTTGTGGTGTTCAATAGAGTATACATCTATCTATCTAGAAGTTTGAAAATTATTTAGGTTCTATTACCAAAGATTATATCCTAAAAAGCTTGTTCCAAAATTTGTATAAAATGTATTTTTATTGAAATATGTACCTATTTGTACCTTATGTTACGGCTGAACCAATTTCGATAATTCGTTCGTTGTTCTATTTTGTTTTAATCAGGATAAGTTTCTTATGATCGAACAAAATAATATAGTTATATTAACGTAGAACGATATTTTAAGAAAACATTAAGTTTTCTTAAAATATCGTTCTACATATCACCATAGTAACTTTTCTAATGTAACCTCCTTAGTGTTTTGGATAATATAAACTTTTTTATTGTAACCTTTTGACATGTGTCAAATTGACAATTACTTTTTTATACTCTATCTCGGTATGTGTGTCATTGATTTAATGTATTTAAATAAATATTTATTTAAAATATGAGCATTTTGAGATTTCGTAAAAAAAAGGTACAAGGTTTTTGCCTCACGGATTTATATACAAAAATAAATTACTTATTATGTACTTTTTATTGTTGATTTGTCCTCCTTTTGATATCATTTTTATATTTGGGCGCTAAGTTGGCTAAGCTAAGTGATTTTTTTGCTAATTATATTGTGATAGTCGTTCTCTCTGGTGTCATCCGCGTAGTTTTCGATGTCGTATGGATACATCTAAATCTTTACTAAGTGTTTTAGGCGTTTTAGAAACACAAACTATCAACCTCCGTAATAGCAAAACCGTCTACGAATTGTATTCTTTTTATCGCTGGGAAATACTTTTGGGTACGTCGGATGGAGCCACCCTCCATCCAGGAGTGTGGGACTTTCTCGCTATACCGTAATACCAACTAAAACTAAGCTAAACCCTCTTCATGTTCTTTTTTCTGTATGCTGGGGGCCAGATGTTCACTGAACCTTTCAGCTTTGGCATTATGGATGAATCAGACTTAAAGGTTCAAAAAACGCAGTGTACGAGTATGCGGTCAGAAAAAGACGGTCGGCGGGTGGGAGAAGCATCCAGCGCACTCTCCTTTTCCCTGCCTAATGTCTCCTTCTGGATGATGACAGCCTCACAGAAGGAGGTTTACGTATCGTATGGTTCAACTTAATAACTACATATAGACGAGATATTGAAACTTCTTGTTTCTGCAAATTGCAACATAATATGTAAAGTAATTAATTGTACTTTATATAACATAACTGCCTCGTTGGTCCTGGGTTCGAGTTTTTTATTAAGATTTTCTCAATATTTGCCCGAAGTTGTCAAGTTTGCGGTGTACTCCATCCCCGTGCCTAGGAGACCTACTTAAGCCGCTGGTCCTATGTACGAGTATGATCTCTCTCCGTGAGTGTGGGATTCCCGTCACATCAGAGTGAAGGAATAAAGAGTAAACTTGTATACTATACCTGTCTTGTTTACCTGGTTTGCTACTTTTTTTACTTTACATTTATAACATGACATATCCGTCAATGAATATAGTAAATCAATCATCCCATTTATCGACAATAATGTGTTCTATCGTTGCACTTCTGTTCACTTCTAGATTTAAGTTTTAGCTCTGACAACTGGAAGCTCTATAAAAACTGTATCTCCCGAAGATTCAAATCTGCATTAAACTGTTACATAATAGAAGGTTTCGGAGATTGAGTGACAGTTACGCCAAAAAAAAAATCATCCGCGAGAAAGTTGCAGAGCCACACTGTATTTTATTTGCGTGTTTTCTTTAATTATGTCAGTTCGTATCAAATTAATGAATCATAAATGATAGATATAAACCTGTCGGAACGCGTTTTTTATTCGCTATAAATAATTAACATGTTAAATTTAATATATCTTTTAGAAACCGTATACGCGACTTCCTTTGTAAAGATATAAGTTTAACGACTTCTCTTATGCTCTTATTTCAATGAAAGCTTTGAAATCAGCTGTTATAAGATACAACTTCGATGAGATTTTTTGTTGTCTATTATATTTATTTAACAGTTAATTAGTAACACAATGTGTTCATAATACAAGTATCTAATTACGTTATGCAGTATTTGTCAATGCCTATCCAATACTTTAACATATAAAGAAAGAAAAACAAATTATAAAAGGAACTGGTAAAGAAGAAAAAGAGGAAGAGTAAGGTCTTTGAGAGACGCTTATATTACTCTCTTTATATTTTGTATTGTACATTAATAAGACACAGATATTAATAAAAGAGAAACTTACAAATAACATAAAAACAAAAGTACAGAAGGCGGTCTTATCCGTTAATAGCAGTTTCTTCCACACAACCTTTGCGTTTAAAAAGCTTTCACTAAAATAGCATAAACGTAATGTACACACTGTTACAAATATAATGCAATACATCTAAGTGCATATATATGTTATGCAACAATGTACTTACATTTAGGAGATAGCTTAATTGGTCAAAAACTCTAATATACATAGGAATGAAGAATGAGAAATAATTTCTTCCTAAACAAATTTTCATCTTTCAAGCCCTTCAAGTTAAATTTTCCCGATAAAAAGAAGTCCATATCTATTTCAGAGGTTTCGTTAATTTATATTCCAAAATCTATTGAAATTGGTTTAGCAGTTTAAGTTTTAAAACTCAATAGACTAACAGAGTTACCTTAGCATATCTAATATTAGCATAGATCCAAGACTATGACGGACACAGAGAGTAATAATAACGTGGATTCTAACAACTCCTACCAGAGCAGAGCAGCTGCGAGGGCCAGGGGGGAAATACCTAATGCCGACGGGGTCAGAAGGCTCAAGGTTTTTGCCAACAGAGCCTTGATCCAAACATGGAAGGAGGACCTTGGGTCACTCCACACTAACTTGAAGCAATGGCTAGGCAGAAGTCACGGATTTCTCTCGTATCGGCTGGTGCTGGTGCTAATCGGTCATGGCTAAGCCGTCTGCCACCTGCAACGAGTGTGGTGTTTGTAGACACAGCACACTACATGGTGGCCGAATGTCCAGCTAGGGGACCTCAGCGTCATCTTCTGAAGTCGCTGATCTTGTATTATAGGTACAATGCCTGCCAGAGAGCGCGTTAGAAAGGCTGTTGCCACATTCTTGGAGGTACGGTAAAGAGAGAGGGCGAATGCAGTCGAGGCACAGTACCCCCGACAGAGGGGAGCAGGAAATAGGAGACAAAGGTTTATTCAACTTCTCCCCCTGTAGTGCACTTTTGAGCCGTTTTTATTAATGCCACAACGAATCTCTGGTTCTTTTTAAATGACGAAGGTTCTCCTGTGTTTTAGTGGGTATTCCGATACTACCGGCGAGTCCCACACTCCCGTCTCTCTCCTAAATGGCGGGGAGCGAAAATACATTTCCCAGCGAAAAGAAAGAAGCACAGTTTCAGGAATATCATGTGATGCTTACTAAAAATAGAATATTTACTTGTTGTAATTAATAAAATTAAAAGATTTTTAAAATCTGAGATAAGAAGGCCATAACGAAATTCTTCAAATGTTTGCTTGTTGTTAAGCATGTGTTAATTAACTAGCTATTCCCTGCGTGTAATGCGTAGTGTTTGATACCGTTATCCCACTATTAGTGCACGTTTACATCGCGAAATGAAACATGCATGACGAATGTCAAATCAAAGGGTAAATAGTAAATGAAATAGCTTAGTAAGTTTAGCTATCCTGTGGAAATATGGGGAAACTCGTTCTTAGTAAGAGGTTACGTCGCGAGAGGATATTTTAATAGAGAACTTGCTCTAAATGGTCGTTTCTCGCTCATAAATCCGGGTCTATCTATTGGTCATGCTTGACATTGAGATAAGATGGAATGCGGTTGCCTTTTGCCGCGAGGTCGTCATTTCTTTGATGGAGGCAATGGTCGAGAACGGGAAGCTGCAGCAGATGCCACTCCAGTTCGGAGAAGGAGGCTGGGCGGCATGAGGTGTCTTTATTAACGCCTCTTATCTCCTCCTTGAACATTCTCAGTCAGTTTCACCCGGGAGCGTCAGGGTTAAAGCGCATGGGAGCCTGTGACGCTCCCAATTCAGGGTGAGGAAGGTGTTTCTGGATTTTAGTGGGTATTCTGGCCTTGCCAGCGAGTGCCACACTACTTGCCTCGTGGCAGGGGTGCGTAAAAGGATTTCTTAGATTATCCGTGTAACAAATTAAAACGCTTCAGTAGTTTTGGCGTGAATCCACGATAGACAGACAGAGTTACTTTCGCATTTACAATATTAGTAATGTTTAAACACTGTTGGAATAAAAAACTGTACTTTGTGCAAACATCAAGTGCAATTCCTAACAAGCTTTATTTGAGGTTTTGTTCATTTATACACTATTTTATGAACATATATAAATTTAAACGGGATATACATAAGTAAGAATTGAATAAAACACCCATAAATAGTTGCCCACGTTAAATTTCTATTAAAAAACGTTTGGCAAATATTTTAAATTACGATAAAGGTATCCTTAGTTGAAATAAACAGAGCAAGGAGGCTGTAAATATTAATAATTTGACATATTCTTACATAGCAACAAGCGTGTACGTACGAGAATGACATGACCTAGTTGCGTAGTATACTATCGCGTTAGCTAACTTGACCAAAGTAGGTAAACGGATAGGTGGCCTGATCTGATACCAGTGTATCCGGTGGTTTTTAATTGCCACGTTTCATATTCAATATAATAGGACAGTACATTTTATTTTATGGCGCTAATTGGAATCGCAAATGGATTTCTTAATACAAATTGTAGGCAGTCAACCAAAAACACTCACATTTGCAGACCGTGGAATTGAGGAAAGTATCCTACCTCGGCTACGTCTTTAGGCACGAGAGATGTGGACTTCTTCAACTAATAATGATGGGCAAAGTCGCTGGTAAAAGGAGTTTTATCAGAGTTAAAATATACTGAACTGACTGCCAAACTTCACTAATTGAAAAGGCACTTCAAGAAGAATCACAATTCTTATACAGATAATAATCCCGTAGGCCGCGTTTTATCAGCCCCCGTAATTTGGTCGCGCTTTTTAACGGAAATAACCGTCAACTGCCCCGTCCCGCACGGACGTTTTTTTCGTTGATTTCCCGCGAGTCGATTGACGCTAAAGTGGCTCTTGGGACTTCAATATTCATGAAACACTAACAAATATCATCATTTTTATATTTCATAATAGTTAAACTATGCAAGGTTATCTTTTGTTTATTAAATTAAGACTCTGGTGTAGCGTCATGTTGGGCTAAACTTTGAAATAGTGGAAAAAGTCCGTCTTGTACTCATAGGCTCATATCTTAAAAATTAAATCTTACCTTAAGGGTTTTCATCGTTATTCACATCACTTATGTAATTAAAAACACTAATAAACACTCACAGTTTAGAAAAAAACCCCATGAAAAATCTTTACCAATCTTCGACGCGATACACGCACCGTTAGTAACGGTCACATTG
This sequence comes from Elymnias hypermnestra, assembly GCA_015832385.1. NCBI lineage: Eukaryota > Metazoa > Arthropoda > Insecta > Lepidoptera > Nymphalidae > Elymnias > Elymnias hypermnestra. The sequence goes on along the minus strand of JACTOM010000922.1, from coordinate 4,064,149 downwards.
TAACTGATTTTTTCTTGTATTATCTCTACGCATATTTTGTTACAACAGTTACCGAGAAGCGAAATAGGTAATATATGAGTATGGTATGACTTTCATAAAAAAATTCAAAAGAAAGCTGCCATAATGTCAACCAGTAGTTAACACGAACAATTTAAGAGTTATGCACGAGAGTTACGGACTTCTTCAAAGGAATTATTAGCCTAGAGTATGCATTATATAAAAAAATGAATTTATTTTGGTGATTTTAAAGATTTCTCCAATTTGTCAGCTACCAGTGACCTTTTAATGTGTTACTTATTTTATTATGTAGTTTAAACGTTTTCAATGCGAGAGTTTTTTTTTATGAAATGCCATTTTTTGGTATTATTATAATTCCACTAACTTGTAGCGAGTTTGTTCGAAATCTCTACGAAGCGCTAGTATATCCTTACCAATATTATAAATGCGAAACTAACTCTGTCTGTCGCGCTATCACGCCGAAACTACTAAACAGATTTAAATGAAATTTGGTATATATAAGCGAAAAACTATTACTTGTTGCGAGATTTCCAAAAATAATCACCATAATGACTTGAAATTCAGCATATCCTCTCGCGACGTAGTGTCTTCCTAAGAACGTGTTTCCCCATATCCTTCCCGAGATTCGGATTTATAGGAGAAAAACGATCACTTAATGCGAGATCTCCAAAAATATTCACCAGATTGAGTTGAAATTTGGCATATATTATCCTCTCGCGACAAAATCTCTTACTAGGAATGTGTTTTCCCTTATTCCCACGGGATATAAGCGAAACTTGCTGAGAGACTTCCTATACCTTCCTATATAATGTGGTGCAGCCATGGACTCAGCACATCGTACTGTGGCAGAATGCGCAGACTGAGGACCTCAGCGGCACCGTTTGGTGGCACTGATCGGCGGAGAACTCTCGCTTAAAAGCACTATAGGCGCGATGCTTTCAAGTGAGAGAAGTTGGGTGGAAGTGACCTTCTTCTGCGAGACTATAATCTCGATGGCCCACGAGCGAGATAGAGAGAATGCAGTAGATTCTCCCTTCCACCGCCGAAGAAGGCGGGATACTAGGCGGCGCTTGTTTGAGCACCTGCTCCCTCCTCCATGTATCCTCAGTCGGACTCATCTGGGGCACCAGGGAAGAATGTTTACTTAGTTTTTAATTACTTCCTCTTAGATTTTATATACACACTTGCATTCATAATCTAATCTATATACAGATACTACTTTACAACGAATATATATGTAGCTAATACTTTTTTAAATTCGTAACATCATTTACGTAGAACCTCCGATATTAATCAAATTAAAAACACTCTGCCGGTATTTAAAAATTCTTGATTTCAAGGAGATAGTGAATGAATTTTCTAAATCGCTTCAGTAATTGTTAGCTTGATAAAAATAAAAACAGAATAGGTATATCGGTGGGTCATTGATATCCTTGGAATATAAGCTAACTCACCAGTCGCAGGCGCAGTTATAAGGATCGCAATAATTATCAATAGATTGACATTTTTAGATTCGTTATATCTTTAGAATGGAATGTCCGATTTTAATAATTTAAATAATTATTTTACAGCTATTAAAACGGTCTCTAATAAATACACAGGTGTGAATAGTATGGTTTGATTATTGTCGGCACTTTTATTAACTTTTAAAATGTAAAAAAGTAATTATAGTGCAATAACTACAATAGATGAACAAATTGTATTGTGGACTTTTTTGTAGATATTAAAACGTTCTATAATAATGTAGAACATTTTTGTTATATCATCAATAGTTTCCACAGCGCATGCGATGAGAGATTTTATGTGACCAATTTTTTCACTCTTTATGTTGTATTAATGCATTTTGCAATGCAAGGCTATATCGCTCAGGGAAAATGCAGCTTTCTAATGGTGAAAAAATTGTTGAAATCGATCCAGTAGTTTTTGTGTGATATCATTACTAAACGCAAATGTTTATATGTTATCGTATGGAATTGTCAATTGAATCAATTCCACCTCCTAAACAGCTGGACCATCAGTCCATCAGTTGTTTAGGAATTCAGTGACATACACACATAAGAATTATATACATAAAGATTGAACACATTTACAACGTAACGAACGAAAAGTAGACATATCGGCGTCATTTACGCGACTGGTTTGTGATAAGAGAATCTTGTTTGCGTCGTCGATGGACAATATATTACTACAAATGAGACGAAGGATCAGATTAAAGCATTATTTGTTGTCAACAACTTTTATGTACTAATTAACAAACTGAATTCAAACTAGAGCTTTTGATTGATTGTATAGAATGTTTCAAAGTCTGTTTTATTTATTTTTATCGTATCAATCTAGACGAAATGTGGGCTGTGCCTTCGCTATTAAAATCAGTGATATCTTCTAATATATCCATTTTACTGAAATCCTGTCAAGAACAGTTTTGATCTACATGAAATATAAATACACAGCATCAAACCTCATTCCCATAGGGGTAGGCAGAGCCAACGTCATTCCACTTGCCACCATTGTTACATATCTCCTTCGCTTCTTTCATGCTCATCAAACCTTTTATACAAGTTCGTCGGGTNACCCTAATTTAAAATGTCCTGGATTTGGGACGGGAACATTCGCCTTGGATTTGCTCCCCTTTCCAACTTTAACTCTTTACTCATAAATCCTTTTTTTTCAGTCTCCATTCACTAATTCTCTTTACGTGCCCAAACCATCTAAGCATACCTTTCTCAACCATCGTCACTACAGCTTCTTTTATACCACAGCGTTCTCTTATCACACTATTTCTTATTCTGTCACTCAGGTTTAATTCACTCATACTTCTCAACGCTCTACCGCATTTATTTTACTTTTGCGATTCTTCTGCCATACCCAACTTTCACTACCATACATAAGTGTTGGCACCAACACTCCAGCATGCACTGCCAGTCTAGCCCTTTGAGACACCATCTGGCTATTCATAAAAGCATGCAGAGCACCATTTACCATATTCCCTGCATTCACTCTCCTTTCGATATCACTTTCACATGTTCCATCTTTTGTAAATTTAGATCCCAAGTATACAAATTCTTTCACCTCTTCCACTTGTTCCCCATCTATCAAAATATTGCCATTCATCATAGATTCATCTCGTTCAAAAAGCATAACTTTCGTTTTGTTTACATTCACTTTCATTCCTTTCCCTTTCAAAGCTTCATTCATAATATTTAGCATCTCCTGTAGCTCATTAGCGGATGACGCAAGTATTACTTGATCATCAGCGTAGAGTAAACATTTGATGAGTAATTCATTCATTCTTAACCCATACATACTTTCTTTTAAATCTGTCAAACATTTATCCATGAAAAGGTTGAACAGCCATGGTGACGCAACACATCCCTGTCGAACACCTCTTTCGACAGGAAACCACTCCGTGTACGCTCCGTTTATTCTGACACAGGCACTAGAACCCTCATAGAGAGACTTCAATGCTTGAATCAGACTACCGCTCACACCATACGTAGATAACGTTGACCACAGCTCATTCCTCACCACACGGTTATATATTCTGCCAAAAATCGCACCCTGACTGTAAGCCGTTGAGGAGTTCCGTTGATCATCATATTTAACTACGACAATCACTAGGCCATACCGAATTTACGGTACGTGACCCAAATATCCTGAGATCTTATAAAAGATTCCGCCGAGTATCGTTAATTTGCTCCTAAGAATTGAAGAGTCCCGTTACTTTGTCATGGATCCCATAATCAAAACGTAACTTAACTATCATCAAACAACCTTTGAAGTATATCCAGTAAAGAAAGAATCATCGAAATCGGTTGGAGTGATCTTGACTTATTCATCCATTTGTCGAGCATACTTAATGTATGCCATCATCAGAACTGGATTTGGAAAAATGGGACCCTACGACAAGCACCACCTTTCATGCAAAAAAAATCATTAAGATCTGTTCACCCAGTCGAAAGTTATGAGGCAACAAACATAAAAAAATACCGACGAATTGATAACCTCCTCATTTTTTTGAAGTCGGTTAAAAACTTCCATCAAAATCCACACATACGAAATGATTAAAAGCGCGAAATGAATTTAATTGTCATTAAAATATTAAAAATATCAAAATAATCCCAAATGACGAAATTTAAATTAAAATGTCACGTATTTTTGTCAATATTAGCAATTATTAATTAACTGTTTTTGAATGAAAAATTTAGAAAAGCGAATTGATGAAATATTTTTCTTTTATATTTTATGAAAAATAGTATATTAAATTTTTGTATGACGAGTGGCATATTAAAATGTCACATGCTTTTTGTAAATATTGAAACTACCTAACCTCCAAAGGAATAAATAACGCTGCACATCTTCGTGTCGCCAATCACGCGTTTCATCCGTAAAAATATATCCAGGCAACTAAAGAATTTTCACTTCCATTACAGTCACGTATCTCGTAAGATATATATCGTATAATTCTTGTTTGGATAAACAGAAATAGACTTTACCAAGGGTTTTGTTTTTATTTGTGCGGCCACCCATCGCAGTTGAAAATGAAATATGAAAATGGGAAACTTTTACGACCAGAAAGAGCTCACTGAGGAATATTACCCGTTCTTTAAACTGACTCAACTTTTAATTAATCTTGTTATTTTTTGTATTTCTTATGCTACTTCTGTATAAAGCGCAAGTCCGACCGCACTTAGAGTACTGCTCCCAGCTATGGGCTGGAGCTTCCCAATACTAACTCCTTCCATTTGACCGGATACAAAAACGGGCAATTCGAATTGTGGACCACACTCAATTGACACGTAAACTGGAGACGCTAGAGCATCCTAAAAGCGTCAGCTCTCTATGTGTGTTCTATCGTATCTACCATGGGGAATGTTCTGAAGAGCTCTTTGGATTGGTAACACCGTCTCGGTTCTATGACCGTACAACTCGACGAAGAAATATATTACATCCGCATAACCTGGATGCATGGGCCTCAGCCACAGTCCGATACTGTTGATCGTTTTTCCCACGGACATGCAAAATGTGGAATGAACTCCCACCATCTCCACCTACGGTGTTCCCGCAAGACTATGATGCACATACATTCAAGAGGCGAATAAAATTGTACTTATTAGGCCGGCAACGCGTCAGCGGTCCCTATGATGCTGCAAGTGTCCAAGGGCGGCGGTAATCACTTAACATCAGGTGACCCGCCAGCTCGTTTGTCATTTTGTGCTCGCTGGGAAATGCTTCTTACAGGCAAGAATGTGGGATTCACTGGATGGGCCAGACTACCTAATAAAACCCATCAGATCTTTCATTAACCTGAGATGACGTTGTAAAATATTTGCTTACACATTCTCTCGGACAAGCCAGGTTTGTAAACGACAAAGGAGTTCAAGAGTTATTCAAAGAAGAGGGGCATCTATTGCTCCTTCTCTCTCCATTGCCTCCTACAACAAGATGTTAGCTTGACAGAAAGAAGCAGCTGCATTCCATCGCTTGTACAGGACCAGGGTTGGTATGAATTATTAAGAAAATTACGCTCCATATTGTCTATATAATAATAATGTTTTATTGATCAAAAAAGATGACAAACAATGAGCTTAAGATAGAAGATAAAACAGAACAAAAATTTTTTTATCACACATGAAAAGACCATATATCCGCATTAGTTATAAACTGTGTCGCGGTTATTTGGTCTTCTGCAAGGAAGAGTCCAAGGAAAAGTTATTAAATTAAAATTTATTGCTCCATGTCGCTAAACTGAAGCTCTAACAACTTACTAAACTTGTTCACTCTCCGGAGTTACTAAACTTGTGCGATTATTCATGAGTTAAAATATGTTTGCGATTGTTGATGGCGTTTAGAAATTCTAAAAGTGTATTTGTGTGAATTGTACTTGAACCTTCTTCAACCTTGAACCTTCTTCTGTACTACCGTGTGATGAGCAAATCCGCAAGTTCTGCATAAGAGACATTATTTAGCCATGTATAAATTTCAATTCAACACAGTTTACTATTTAGAGAATGAATTTTAAGATTCTTATCCAACCGATTATATAATAAGCAGCTTAGGTCTTTTTTGATAGTGTGGTAACCATGGTCGAAGGCCACCAGTCCAGACTCAGACAAATTAGTAAATGTAATTTCCTAAATTCGTTGTACCAGGGATCGAACCCGGGGCCTCTACTGACAAAATGACGTTAAGATCAAATAAATGAGAGAAACCTTCAGAGCTTTTGTGTGAGCTTTCAATAGACGGCGATAAATGAATGTAAAAATAGAATAATTTATTGACATACTATAAATGAGAATGGTATGAGGAAGCCATCTCGTAGAAAAATATTTGAATTTGCATATTGTTTTTAATTTTCTCTTACGTCCAGCGGATGCAATTGAAAATGAAATATGAAAATCAGAGCGCACAGGCTGAGGGAAATTGCCCATTGCATTTGCCTGCATGAATATCATTCTGCAAACGAGTGTACGAGTATATACATAAAGATACATATTTCATACGAATGACCATAGCTTCTGACTAAATTATCGCCTTTACTGGAGGAATACATTCGTTACAATAAATGTATAGGATTTTTTCTTTTTATTTTGGTAATTTTTAAGTAAAAATATTCTGAATATCCCGCTACAAAATTACTACATACATATTGTAGTAACTCGACGTAAAATTTTAATCTGTTTGGATCATCTTTTAAGGTTGACTCACTATAATCCTTTTAAAGGCAGTCAAACTTGTTCTCTCTTTTTAACCGACTTCAAAAATAGGGGGAGGTTATCAATTCGTCTGTATTTTTTTTATGTTTGTTACCTCATAGCTTGCGACTGTATGAACCGATCCTGATTAATTTTTTTTATATGAAAGGTGGTGCTGGTCGTAGGGTCCCATTTTTTAAGTCCAGTTCTGATGATGGCATCCATGAGAAAACCGGATAAGTCTTAAATTTTCATTAAGCGTCTGCTCGAAAAATGGACGAATAACTCAAGATCACTCCAACCGATTTCGACGATTCTTTTTTATTGGAAAGGATATACTTGAAGGGTTGTTTAATAATAGTTTGGTTAGGTTTTGATCATGGAATCCATGACATGAGTAACGGAACTCTTCAATTCTAAGGAGCAAATTCACGATACTCGGCAGAATCTTTTATAAGGTCTTCAGATATTTGAGTCACCTACCTTCGGTATGGTCAAGTGATTGTCGTAGTTAAATATGATGATCAACGGAACTCCTCAACGGCTTACAGTAAGGGTGCGATTTTTGGCAGAATATATATCTGTCTGTAATCAAATAGCAATGAACTTACGTTTGTTGCTGCATTGCAGTATTTATAAGGTGTATTATGTATGACAATATCATTGTAAATTTAACTTTGTAAAGTTGTTTCCTTTTAACGGTGCTGTCTCATATGAGCAACATGTTTTCTAGGTGTACACATATTGAGATTAATTTGTTAGTTTACTTCACTAAAAGCAAAAATAATAAAAATTTTAACAAAAAAAGAACCGCCTTCAACACAATCTCTTACAAATATATTAATATGCTCTAAAAAGTAAAAAATAATTGCGTATTCTTTTTTAAAGTTCATCTTATATTTGGAGTCGGTGTCAGCCAAGGTACCTACATATACAAGCTATAGGTGAAAGTGGCACCGGAGCTGCCAAGTGGACATGCAGGTCACACCTACCTACGCTGACGCCGACTCCGAATATAAGAATACGAAGCACTCTAAAAAAGAATACGTAATTAATTTTTGCTCTTTAGAGCATATTAATATTTTTTTTTATTGCTGACAGATTAGCGCTTGACTGTGATCTCACCTGATGGTAAGTGATGATACAGTCTAAGGTGGAAGCGCGCTAATCTGTTAAGATATACCCTTTACGGTTTCTACACAGCATCTTACCGGAACACAAATCTCTTTGTTTTGGCGGTACGTTTTTGCTGATAGGGTGGTAACTAGTCACGGCCGAAGCCTCCCACCAGTCCAGACTCAGACAAATTAGAAAATACAATAATATATTTGTAAGACATTGTTTTGAAGGCGGTTCTTTTTTGTTAAAATATTTATTTATGTCTTATGTAGTTTAGAATATTTTCCAATAATATACTAAAAGCTTTGTATAATTAAAAGACTGTCTCAACATTTTATGAGCGTGTCACTTAAAATAATTAGTTTGAGCAATTAATTAACCAGTTTAAAAACTAATTTACATGCAAATTGAGGTCATATACGTATATTACTATACAGTAAGAAATGATTAAGTGTCCCTACCTAAAACCCTGTCCATTGGTCAATACAATAATAATATGTGGCATTAGAGTTCCTCTATTTCTGGATATTTTCAGACATTTTCAAATACTTTACACTCTCTCCGGAATATCTGTTTGTAATTTTAAATTAACAGATTTTCACTAACTGTATATGAAAGCACATATATACAAAATACTACTTTAAAAATGTTTGTCCATTTGTCTGTCTGATTGTTCCTGCTAGTCTCTGAAAATGATAGATCAATTGTGACGAGAGCTTCACCTGACGTTATAAACAATAACTCAAAAAATGCTAAATGGATTTTCATGCGGTTTTCTAAAATAGAAAGAGTGATACTTAATGAAATTGTTTCTTTATAATTTTTCAAGGTTTTATATAAATTGGTTGAATTACAACAATATTTTTCGCCACTGGCGGCAAATAGCCTAACCGCTTTGGAGGTTTCATCGAAAACGCTACCCTCATAGATATAACAAAACATTGTAAGCTAAGTAGCAGGCCATTAACGTCCAACTGCTGGGCACAGGCATCTTCACTCATAGGAAAGAGGATTACAAGAGCATAGACCCAGCACGGTGTGCTATTGCGGGTTGGCAGGCAAAAAAAAGTCCGTAATGTCTTATATCATAAGAATATGATCCTATAGTCATTTCATCTTCTAGAAAAGCTACACGGACAGATAGAGTATTAATTTCAATACGTTAGTTATCTTAAGAATTTCATGTACCTACATTGTATCTTTTTGCTTTCAATTCTATTTATTGATTTTTCAAAACATACCATTATAACAATCTTAATTCATTTGAATAGTTTATAGATATAGATTAAACTCGCCTACGTCATATTAAATACCCCTTAGATTATCCGTCTAAAATAGTTGTTGACATTTTGTCGGCATTTTTTTTTAATTAGTAGGATGTCCATGTGAACTAGCGGTTGACAGGCCCAGTAGTTCTGTTTTAACTCTGACAATCAGAAATATACGCATATCTTTCTTTTTAAGTCATAATGAGTATTATTTATCTCGCTTCTCGGTAAATTTCGTACAAAAATATGAGTAGACATAACACCATTCAATAGAAAAAAAATTACAAAGTGACCGTTACCAACGCTGCGCGTGTGATATTTTATAAACTGTGAGTGTTTACTTGTAATTATTTGTATTTTTGATTATATAATATGATAATATGAATTACAATGAAAACCCTTGAGGTTAGTTTAAATTTTTAGGATATGAGCCCATAAATACAAGGCGGACTTTTTTCTCCATCTGAAAGTATAGCGCAACATGACGCTACACCACAGCCTTATTTTAATTGACAAAAGATAAGATTGTATAGTTTAACTATTTTTTCATGAACGTTGCACTCCCAAGAGTCATTTTAAAGTCATTCGAAACGAGGGGCAATCGACGCAAGAATGTCCATGCGTGCCAGGGCAAGCTACTATACTTAACTCGATTTACGTCGGATAGATTACTAGTTATTTTTTTCTTTCTTTGGGACATGGAAAGGGTTACGGTACACATGACTGTATTTACCGAATTCTGCAAGATATATGTCGGAATGCAAGAGTCTGTGAATCGCTGGTCCGTGTGTAATAGTCTGTGGAACGCTGGGGCCATCTGTGTATCAGCGTGGGGGCAGAGTCAATAAGTGGCAGTCCGGCGCGTCTCTCGGCAGTTCTCGAGTAGCGGTCGGCTGGAGTGGTCGACTATTGAAACTGTCGCGTTCCCATCTATTATTGTTAATGAGTTTGTGTAAATTGATATCGGGAACATTAAGTGGTTGAACATTATTATTCGAGTTAATTAACAAAGTGTTTGATTGCACCGACATTACCCACGAACGCCCACAGAATAAGAAAGTAAATAATGGATCTAATTAATAACGATGTCGGCGGAGAACCCTACGCCCCTGTGCTTTATGCTTCTCCGTTCTCTCTTATCCTCCGACATATATACGACCGGTTCGGCAGTTTTATTTAAATGAAAGAGTCGATTTGTCTTATAGCTTATGGTCAGAATCATTTCCCTTAAAAAATGCTTTCTAAAAGAGGGTTTAGAGATCATAGAACTATCACGCTGCTTCATTGCGGGTTGGTAAGGTACACAAAATTCCGAATCAATCCCTGTCTTCCTTACCATGTTTCCTGTACCAAAGGGCAAAACACAACATAGTTGTACGAACCTGTTTTACATGTAAAGATATCCCTTATCTTGCCAAAATTAATAACCAAACCTACATTAGAGACTCCTAAATGTCAGCATTTTGTAGGAAATGTTATATATCAATAATATATCTATACATCATCTATATTAGTTGAACGAGAAATTGTAACTAAGTTATTAACGTTGAAATGTTTGCAAAGTCCATATGTAGTTTACGAAATCAACGCAAGCAATATATTGTTCTCAACAAGATATGTGTATAGCTAAATGTATTTCGCTAAAACTTTATAATATAGGACGAAGTTATAGGTCCTTTCATCTTGTGTGGATGGTTAACGATTATACAAGGTTATTGGTAATTCGAGGTATTTCTGTTAGGAGTTAGTAGAGGTGACTATAGATATAAGACCTCAGTCTTTTCAAAAGTAAATAATAATAAAATATTATTCAAGTCGGGTTCATGTATAGACGAGGCGCGTTCGTGTATTGGCACGCGCCGAACGTCACGACAGCCTCCGCTCATGTATAGGGTGGTAGGCGTGACGCGGCACGAATGTATGACTGCATGTATTGTATAAGCTTATGTGCCTAGCGAATATAGGGATCGAATTTAAATATTGTAACAATATTTATATTGTAATTAAATATTAAAAATAAAATTAATGTTTACTAAAATAAAAACCACTGATCCTATGGATATTATTTAACAAATAATGGATTCTAACTAGCTGGCCGATCATACGTGGCCAAATATATATATTTGTTATACTCCACTAATGCCTTTAAACTATTCCAGATGCGAGAGAATGGTTTATGAATATTTTTTATATATGATAAAAAAAAATACATGCATAGCATCACGCCTCATTTGCTTCGGGGTAGGCAGAGACCACGTCCTTCCACTTGCCACGATCCTTGCACATCTCCTTCGCTTCTTTCATTCTCTTTAAACCTTTCATACAAATTAAGAGTACTCTTGACTTGGCCCTTAATTAAAATGTCCTGGATTTGATCCAGGAACGTTCGCCTTGGTCTTCCCCTTGTAACTTTCGCATTCAACAAACAGAACAGACAAAAAGGCTTTATGAGTCAAAAGTGACTCATAAAGCCTTTTTGTCAGTCTCCTTTCATTCATTCTCTCTACATGCCCAAACCATCTTAGCATACCTTTCTCACTTTTAATCTCTACATGGTCTTTTATACCACAAAGATCTCATAACACACCATTTCTTACTCAGTTACACAGTTTTAATCCACACATACTTCTCACCGCTTTCATGTCTTCCGCATTTATTTTACTTCTGTGATTCTTCTGCCATACCCAACTTTCACTGCCATACAAAAGTGTTGGCACCAACACCCCTGCATGAAAATAAAAAAAAATATATTGAATATTGATGAGCGAGGTCGATACAGTTACAAGGTGCAGTCCTTGAATGTTGCGTTACAATCTTGGGTTTCATCTGAAATAATGTGGGTAGTCGGACGAGGTGATGAAATTCAATAAAATATTCCACGATACTAATAGTTGCTTCTTTATTAATTAAACGATACTCAACACTTATAATTTCAGATGATTAATAAAGTATAACTAGGTTTAAAGCATTCTACTAGAACACGTGGGCGCGTCCGCACCCAATGAAGTCCGAACCTATAATGGCCGCGTCCCAAGCATTCGGTGTTATGCCAGCTGTCAACCTCGAAAACGTCAAGTCCGATTCGATTGCATAATCGATTTAAAATCGAATAGGCCGTCATATACATGAAGGTAGTGTAAATATGTATTGACATAAAATGGCGTGCAAATATTAAATGATAAATTTAATTACATAAATGCCATAGTTGCATTCATTAAAATCATACATGTATAATATGTATTTGAACTTAAGTGAAATAATAAAAAAATATTTTATTAACCATTTCAATTATTTAAACAAAGGGAGAGTATAGGAATTAACTTCAACTTTATATTACTTGTTTCATTTATGATCACAATAACATTTATACATTTGAAATGAATAATAGTTACTTGTCAGATTGTAAAATAGCATCATTATTGAAGATAAATGTTGAAGATATAGTGAAGGTCGCCATCGTTACACTAAAACCATCAATATCACTTGTGTAAGTCAATTCACGTCACGATCTTTAAAGAACTTGTGCGTGATGTAAATGAAATATCTATCATAAAATAAAGTCCTCCGCCACTTCTGCCTGTTCGCGATAAATTAAAAAATACTGAACGGAATTTGATGCGTTTTTCACTAAAAATAGAGTGATTGACAATGATGGTGTCGGCATATAATTTTTCAAAGTTTTTTGTGTAAATAAGTAAGTAGCAGCCCTTTAAATTCCCACTGCTGGGCACAGGCCTCCTCACTCATATAAGAGAGGATTTTTAGAGCATTGACCTACCACGTTGCTCCACTGCGGATTGGCAGGCATAGTACACAAGTCCACTCTCTATTCCTTCACTCTCTTGCTCCGATGTGACGGGAATTCGACACGATCAGAGAGTTCTCTCCGCGGCACGGGGTTGGATCACACCGCCAACTTCCCAAATACGGGCAAGTATTAAGAAAATCTTGATAGAAAACTCAATATCTATTTCGAATTGGCTCGACCTGGGACTCGAACCCAGGACCTCTAACCTCTAACTAGTCGAACATGCTAACCACTATACCAATGAGGTCGTCGTCGTCGTCGCTTCAACCGATGGACGTCCACTGCTGGACATAGGTCTCACGAAATGATGCCCACAAGACCCGATCTTGTGCCGCCTGGCTCCAGCGGCTACCGGCGATCCTCCTTATATCGTCGGTCCACCTTGTGGGGGGTCTTCCTACACTGCGTCGTCCAGTGCGGGGTCGCCATTCCAGCACTTTCCGACCCCAACGTCCATCGGTTCGTCGGACTATGTGCCCCGCCCATTGCCACTTCAGGTTCGCGATTCGTAGAGCTATGTCGGTGACTTTGGTTCTGCTACGGATCTCCTCATTTCTGATTTGATCGCGTAGAGAAACTCCGAGCATAGCCCTCTCCATCGCACGCTGAGTGACTCTGAGCTTCCGCATGAGGCCCATAGTCAGCGACCACGTCTCAGAACCGTAGGTCATCACTGGCAACACGCACTGTTCGAAGACTTTGGTCTTCAGGCACTGAGGGATATTGGACGAAAAAGTCTTCCGGAACTTCCCGAACGCTGCCCAACCGAGTTGGATTCGGCGGTTGACCTCTTTCTCGAAATTGGACCTACCTAGCTGGACTATGTGTCCCAGGTATGTATACTCGTCAACAATTTCGAGTGTAGAGTTCTCAACGATGACTGGGTGGAGCGGAACATGGATATTGGACATAACTTTCGTCTTATCCATGTTCATTTTTAGGCCCACCTGTCGAGAAGCTCTGCTGAGGTCATCGAGCATTGCATTGAGATCTTCCAGAGTCTCTGCCATAATGACCACGTCGTCGGCAAACCGTAGATGAGTGATGTACTCGCCGTTGATGTTGATGCCCAGTCCGTTCCACTCCATAAGCTTAAACAGGTCCTCCAACGCCGCAGTAAAGAGCTTCGGGGAGATAACATCTCCCTGTCGCACTCCACGCTGCAGTTGGATAGACGCTGTGCTTTGGTCCTGTATACGGACTGACATGGTGGCGTTTTCGTACAAACACTTCAACACGTGTATGTACCGGTGGTCAATTCGGCATCTCTGCAAAGATCTCAACACGGCCCATGTTTCCACCGAATCGAAGGCTTTCTCATAGTCCACGAACGCCAAGCAAAGTGGCCGATTATACTCCTCGGTCTTCTGTATAATCTGCCGCAGCGTAAAGATGTGGTCTATGGTACTAAAGCCTTTTCGGAATCCGGCTTGTTCGGGAGGCTGGAAGTCGTCAAACTTGCGAGCGAGACGATTCGTGATGACCCTCGAGAACAGTTTATAGACATGACTTAGCAGCGCAATAGGTCTATAGTTCTTCAATAAGGTGTTGTCACCTTTCTTGAAGAACAGAACTACCACGCTCCTATGCCATGCCTTGGGCACCGTGCCTTCCAGGATGACGGAATTGAACATTCGCTGAAGGACTTTAAGAATGGGTTTTCCACCCGCCTTCAGGAGTTCCGCTGTGATTCCGTCATCACCCGGTGCCTTGCCGTTCTTCATCTGTTTGAGAGCCATACTAATCTCGTACAAGCTGACGTCCGGGATATCTTCGGTATAATGCCGGGTCAGTTTGGCACGGGGATCTTTAGCCAAACTATCAATAGGCTTGCAAGTCGATGTGTACAACTGTCCATAGAAGCTCTCAACCTCCCTCCGAATCTCAGGTCCAGATGCAATGAGTTCGCCGTTATGGGTCTTCAGCCGCGTCAACTGGCTCTGACCGATAGACAAATCTTTTGCGAACACTTTAGTGCCTTTGTTGCGTTCGATGGTATCTCGTATACGCTCGGCATTAAAGTGTCGCACATCACGCTTTTGCGATTTAGAGATCTGTCTATTGATCTGCCGATATGCGGACGCGTCTGCTGTAGACTGCAAGCTCATTGCATGTCTCTGTTCCATGAGATTAAGAGTATGGTCTGAGAATCTCTTGGTTTGCTTTTTACGGGGTTTATAAAATTTCATCCCAACCGTATGGACAGTTTCCACTAGCCTATCGTTTAGCTCGTCCACAGATTCGCAATCCTCGAGGCAGGCGAAGCGGTTTTGCAGCTCTAGTTGAAAGCTCTCGGGGTTTTGGATATGCGCGCGAGTGGGTCGGAGCGTAGACTTCACCAGTCTGAACCGCTCTCGGTGTACGTTGATATTCAATGTGCCTCTTACCATACGGTGATCGCTCCCAGTTTTCACTTGATTGATCACAGAGACATCATTGAATATGTTCCGTTTCGTAGACATGATGAAGTCAATCTCGTTTCTCGTGGAACCATCAGGACTCAGCCAGGTCCATTTTCGGAGCGGCTGTTTCTTGAAAAAAGAGTTCATCATATAGAGTCCCTCCTTTTCCATGAAATCAGCGAGCATCTGTCCCCTCTGGTTCCGTTGCCCATACCCAAATTGCCCCACTCTCAACTCTGCCCCGCTTCGTTCGCCGAGTTTTGCGTTGAAATCACCCATAACAACGTTGTAGAAGGTCCTAGAGGTATGCATGGCTTTGGAAATGTCCTCATACATAACCTCTACATCATCATCTGGATGCGATGATGTGGGTGCGTAAACCTGGATGACCTTCAACGAATACCGTTTGGTAATTCTGAGTATCAGGTACGCTACCCTGTTGGACACGCTGTTAACTTCTACAACGCTGTTGACGAGAGATTTGTGGACGAGGAACCCGACACCACCTTGGGACTGGTGTTCGCCCTCCCGGTAGTAGAACAAGTTACCGGATTTGAGGATTATCGTGTCCTCCCCCTCTCTACGGACTTCCGACAATCCTATAATATCCCAGTGTAACTTGTTTACTGCTTCTTCCAGTTCGAAGATCTTTTCGTCGGTCCTCAAAGTGCGTGCGTTGTATGTTGCCAGGTCAAGTCGTCGGGGTTGGCAGCGGAATCTCTTCCGGAGATTCTTAGCACCCCCTGCCCCGCCGTTACCATAACCGCTGCCAGAGCTAGGAATAGCGGGGCTGCCGGGGACTGGGGGCCATTGCTGCCTTGTTGTACTCATCGTGGATGTGCCAGTAATCACCACGCTTGGCAGGCGGGTTGGTGATCGCAGTGCTGACCCTCTCGCACCGATAACGCTGCTGCCCGTTATCGGTCTGTGGCATTTAGGTCAGCGAGGAATGGATATACCGCCATTTATCGGTATGGGAGTTGGATAGGAAAGATTTGGTACGTGGGATAAGAGGAGTTTTGGGGAGCATTAGGGTTAAGTATAGGACATTACTGCCGCGGATAGAAGAGTGAAGAGCGGTAGTAATAGCTCGAGGCACCCGGGGTCGCTTACCCGCATGCTTAGTTAGTAATCGGACAGATTATCTGACTAAACACCCTCTGAGTGATACCAATGAGGTAGTTTTGTGTAAACACTTTTAAATATTACGATATTTCGAGGTGTCTGAAAAGTCGGAGCGTTAGCGAGCTTTCACCGAAAAAGCTGTCCAAGTTAAGAAAGTTAAGCCTACTTTCTTCTTAGGAATATACTTAGATTTTTGGCTTCAGTGGGGTGGCCATATTAAGACTCTGGCACTCAAACTTAGTTCAGCTACATTTGCTGTTAGAAAGGTAAGACAATACACTGATCAATAAGGATCTGGCGTTTCCTTAAGCTTACAGTACCGTCGCAATATATATGCAATAACATTTTATATATCCGTGATAATTTCCATTTATACAGCAAAAGGAACGAAACACACAATGTTATTACAATATATAAAAACAAACTTGTAATGGCATGTTTTATAGTGCAGAAGGTTCAGAAATCATTTGTCGGGTTGAGCATGCGCATATTCAATAAGATATCCGAATTACTTTTGGATTTGCCTCCATATAGTTTTAAGAACGATGTTAAAATGTCTCCAGATGCACATGAAAGCTAAATACATTGTAATGCACAAAAACTATGTTTTAAATAGTAACCGTTGAGTTTCTTGACGGTTTCTTCTCAGCGGTATCAACTTTCCGTACCTCTGGTAGATTTATAATCAACTGACAGTCTAATGACGATACAAAGGTGGTTTTTGAGCCAACTGGAATAAAGAATAGTTTGATTTTGTTTTGATATTGATACTTTATATGACTGTATGTGTGTAGGTTTATAATATATCTTTAGTTTGTAATTGTATATGTAGATATACCCTCAGCATATTCATATCCTGCACCCACACCACATATTTGATAAAATTCTCCCACTTTCTTGGGTTCCTGGAAGAGATATCTTCAAAGGGATACGGTATCCTATGTATATTAATGTTAATTTTCTTTTTTGTGACTTCTTTTAGTGCATGAATAAATAAATTATTTATCTTTAATAACTATCTTTTAGTAATAGCTTTCACGACCGATGTCTCAAATCCAGACTTACATAAATTACAAATTTGGACCTCTGCTAGCAATGCGAGTAAAGCACCAACTAACCGTCATATCTTTCAGCAATATAAACTATAAACTTACTCAAATTTTACTAATTTATGTAAAAGCATTGCTGTCTTAAGGGATCTGTAGACCCTTTAAGGTTGTGTCGTATTGCGCAGGGCTTTCAAACTTGCCTCGTTACTATAAATAAAAAGCTCGTAAATTTAGTGTAGAGAAGTTTCTGAAACCAATATAACAAACGATCTTCAAAAGTAGTTTACACTTAAATGTGGCTGTGTACGGGACGAAACAAACAGCCAACTAACCGGTGTTCCTCCGCTCTTTAAATCTCTGATATCTTCCAAAATATCCATTAATCAAATTGTGTTTTAATCTTCACGAAAAATACAACGTATTTAATGTTTTTCATTGGACAAGGAATGATATTTTATTGTATAAAATAGCTGAATAACAACTTGAACGCCTCGCTGGTGCAGTGGTGTGAGTGCTTTGTCTGCAGTTGTTCCGGGTTCGATCCCTGGTAGGACGACTTTAGGAAATTGTAATTTCTAATATGCCTGAATCTGGACCCGTGAGAGGCTTCGGCCGTGGCTATTTAACACCCAACAGCAAAGATGTACCGGCAAGCAAAGAGATTTGTATTCCAGTAGGATGCTGTGTAAAAACAAATTGATCTTTACCAGATAAAAGCTTACCTCAATAAAAAAAAATTAAATTAAGACTATTCGCACGAGATCTGGTGATACTGCGGGTATAGTCACGGTGGAGGCGATCCGACCTCACCTGGACAATTGGCTCACCAGGAGGCACGGATCTCTTTCATACCGTCTGGTGCAGGTGCTTGCCGGTCATGGTTGCTTCGGCAAGTACTTGCACCAGGTCGTTGGCTGTGAGGAAACGCCCGCCTGTCATGAGTGTGGTGCTCCTGTAGATACGGCGCACCATACCATGGCGGAGTGTCCAGCGTGGGCACCCCAGCGGCATATATTGTTGTCGCTGGTTAGAGGAGATCTTTCACTGGAGAGCATAATTGAGGTAATGCTCTCCAGTGAAGTTGGGTGGAGGGCGGTTGCCTTCTTTTGCGAGACCGTCATCTCGTTGAAGGAGGCAAATGGGAGGATACGGGAGCAAGAGGCTGGAGCTTTCCCTCGCCGTCGGAGGAGGCTTGGTGGCAGAAGTCGCACTTATGCACTTCATGCCTCACTCTATTGAGTGGTAGAACTTCATAGTCGGTACCATCCGGGTCACTAGAGTGGAATGCAGTTAGGGAACCTCTAGTGATCTCACTCATGGATGGGGAGGGATCCGCTGGGTTTTAGTGGGTATTCTGTTATCAGTGAGTCCCACACTCCCGATGGAATTAAGCTTTCATCGGTGTGCGTAAAGGCGGCAAAAAAAAAACGAGATCTGGTGCTAAACGAGATAAACCGCTGAACATAACTAGTAATAGTATAAAGTTTTCTAGGTCAAACTGATATTCAATTACTCAACATATCATCAACGGTTAACTGACCGCTTCAACTAGGTGTAAGCTTCGATGAATTTAAACTATTTATACAAATCAATGAAACGAATTTGAACTCTATTCCTATGAGTTAAGGTATATTTCAAAATATTCGACCTCTATTTTGACCTACAATTAGAATAACTAACCAATTACCAGATTAACATTCGTCTATTAAAGTGGACGCATGTTTATGTTTTTACATTAATTAAAAATGAACGCAGTTGTTACTAAATGATTAGCAGTGACGTATGACATCCCGTTTAACATATACCAATACTTCCATATAATAAAACTGAAGGGGCATGGATAATATTCATTACATTGAGATTCTTACAATGGTTTTGTTATATAGAAATTAGATTGGACGAAATTGAATTGCAGGTTGTATAAATGTATGTAAATAGATAACGACATATATGATAAAAGATACACTTGCCACGATCCTTGCATATCTCCTTCGCTTCTTTCATTCTCATAACACCTTTCATACAAATTCATCGGTTTAGAATACTCTTGACATGGCCCTTGTTTAAAATGTCCTGGATTTGGTCCAGGAACGTTCGCCTTGGTCTTCCCTTTCCAACTTTCCCATTCACTCTTGAATCATAAATTCTTTTAGTCAGTCTCCTTTCATTCATTCTCTCTACATGCCCAAACCATCTAAGCATACCTTTCTCAATTTTAGTCACTACATCTTCTTTTATACCACGACGTTCTCTTATCACACTTTTCCTTATTTTGTCACTCAGTTTCAATCCACTCATACTCCTCAATGCTCTCATCTCTACTGCATTTATTTTACTTTTTTGCTTCTTCTGCTATACCCAACTTTCACCAAACATAAATGTTGGCGGTTACACCGTATAAAATACTTTACAAAACAGTTTCCGAAGATACATACCTCTCAGAAACATAATTATAATGTGTGGATATGCTACATACTCGTATAATGTACTTTCCAATTCAATCTGCGCTAAATTTTAGAAGCAGAATGAATGCCAGAGAATAGCATGTACAGTTTACAATTTCTTCTTATGAATCGTCGTCGTCGCTTCAACCGATGGACGTGCACTGCTGTACACAGGTCTTTCATAATGACGTCCACAAGGCCCGATCTTGCGCCGCCTGGCTCCAGTGGCTACCGGCGACCTTCTTTATATCATCAGTCCACCTTATGGGTAGTCTACCTACACTGCGCCGTCCGGTGCGGGGTGGCCACTCCAGCACCTTTAGCCCCCAATGTCCATCGTTCTTCGGACGATGTGCCCCGCCCATTGCCACTTCAGGTTCGCGATCGTTGGACTATGTCGGCGACTTTGGTTATACTACGGATCTCTTCATTTCTGATTCGATCACGTAGAGAAACTCCGAGCATAGCCCTCTCCATCGCAGGCTGAGTGACTCTGAGCTTCCGCATGAGGCCCATAGTCAACGACCACGTCTCGGATCCGTAGGTCATCTCTGGCAATACGCACCATTCGGAGACACTGTCTTCAGGCACTGAACATCGTATATACATTATATAATCTTATGAATGTATTCTCTGAATATCTTGTTTTAGAGTACAATTATAGATCTAATTAAAAATCGTCAGTAGAATTACAAAGTAAACTGAGCTTTCCGAAAAAATGTCTGATTATTAAAATCTATGTATCAGTGTTATAAATTATTACTCATATTCAGGGCAGTTCTGATCGTATATCAATGTAATGAACATGTCGTGTCCATATCTAGATATACTGCCTACTTTGTTGTAAATGCTTTGTATATTTTATGATCGCATTCGGTGTGTAATTTGTTTGTATGTAGATAATTGTAATTTATGTTCGCTCTAGTTTCGATTATAATTCATATTATAATTTAATTGTCAATTAGCTAAACTTCATCACCTTTGATATTTAGCAAAGTAACTTCTTTTGCAAGCTGCAATTAATGAGAAAAATTGTAGACCTTCGGATTTCTACAAGCTACCACCGTACAACAACTTTTACTTCTTTTTCTAAAGGTGCCATATCCTAACGCATGTCAGCTATTATAAGAGCAATTTGAACAAGGATTTGTGAAGCATCATTCTCATTGGGGTAGGCAGAGACCACGTCCTTCCACTTGCTACCATCCTTGCATATCTCCTTCGCTTCTTTCATTCTCATTAAACCTTTCATACAAGTTCGTCGGTTTCAGTCCTGGTTTTGATCCAGGAACGTTCCCCTTTGTCTACCCCTTCCAACTTTCGCTGGATGCATTTCCAACTTTCCCATTTACTGAGACTCATAAATCCTTTTTGTCGGTCTCCTTTCATTTATTTTCTCTATCCCATACCTTTCTCAATATTAGTCACCCCATCTTCTTTTATACCACAACGTTATTTGCTATATTTGCTGCTTCGATTTAATAATTTCTGGAGATTTTCAAGCCGGAAGGTCCAGCTTCTTCCCGGTGTTCTTTTTCCTTGAATCTCCCCCCTGTATTATGAGTTGGGGAATTGGTGCTTTTTATTCTGTATTACATGACCGACTGCCTCATTGGTCTAGTGGTTAGCATGTTCGACTACAGCCATGAGGTTCGAATCCCGGGTCGGGCCAATTCAAAAATGGATATTGAGTTTTCTATTAAGATTTTCTCAATATTGGCCCGAAGTTGGGAAGTTGGCGGTGTGATCTACCCCCGTGCCTCGGAGAGCACGTTAAGTCGTCGGTCCTGCGCCAGATCTCTCACCGGTTGTGTCGGATTACCGTCAAATCGGACTATGAGAGTGAAGGAATAGAGAGTGCACTTGTGTACTATGCCTGCCAATTCGCAGTGGAGCAGCGTGGTGGGTCTATGCTCTAAAAACCCTAGCTCCTCGGAGTGAGGAGGCCTGTGCCCAGCAGTGGGATTTTAATGGGCTGCTACTTACCTTTACCTTTTTGATTACATGACCAAGATACTAAAGCTTTAGAATCTTTATAGTATTATAAACCTCATTTTTCCTTTTGACCAGCTTTTTATAAAGGCTTATTATGCCATATATGTATACATATAAATATCACGTAGAGTTTTAGATAAGAAAACAATGTATACATTTCTATATCACTTTTATAAGTGTGTTTTACGAGCATTTTAATTTAATTTATTTTTAAGATTTAGTACTGAATTTGTTTTTGGCGTTCTCATATGAGTGAGCAGGCCTGTGCCCAGCAGTGGGACGTTAATGGGATGCTACAAATTTAGTAAAAGGTAAGGTAAGCACTTTATCTTTTACTGAGTTTGTTTTTAAGTTGGGAACACACTTCGCTCCGAAAAAAAAAGTTTTCATATAGATTTGTCCTTGTGTTCTCTTACAATTTAGTTAAGAAACTGAAGAATGTATTTTTTTTTAATCAAGACCATGCATCGCATGGTGTCTCTGGTTCATTGTTTATATACAAGAAGTGTAGTTACCAGGACTCATTTAAAATTTGGCGAGTCATTAGGTATTTAATTAGCACTGTGACTCCTTCAGCAATATTCGTCACTAAGTGACTATTTTCTTGGGATTAGGAACTATACAAGGACACCATACAAGGACACACTACATAAGGGCTGTCCCCTAGCGAAGAATGTTTTGATTTTGAAGCCGTAGTAACAACACTAATGTAAACTAGAGCTGGTACACACAATAATTCAGCACTGTCACTAAGTAAGGCGTGTTTAGCTGCTGTCGTAAGTGTCAACTAGTTCGTAAAGCTCGGCTCTAAATCAACCACATATCTCGAGGCCTGTCTATTACGTGCTCTGGTTAATGACCTTTAATAAGGCTTTGTATGGGACATTTATTGTTTGTGATAGCGTCAGTTGAACCTTCGAAATACACGACGACCTCGCATACTTGATGCTGTCAGTATTAGCTTTGCCAACACACGTTTAGCTTGCTTAGGTTTGACTATTTTCTAAATATATAAACTATATATCTGGAGGCCTGTCCGTGACATGTTTTGGTTACTATCCTTTAATAAGACTTTATATGAAACGTTCGTTTGTGAAATAGTTGAAGCTTCGAAATATACGAAAACTTTGGTAACTTTACTTTGGTAACTTTACTTTAGTATAAATCTTATGTTTCATTGTTTTTCATAAAATCAACCACATATTATCTCGAGTTTTGTCTATTACGTACAGACATACATACATAACATCACGCATCATTCCCACAAGGGTAGGCAGAGACCACGTCCATCCACTTGCCACGATCCTTGCATATTTCCTTCGCTTCTTTTCATTCTCATTAAACCTTTCATACAAGTTCGTCGGCTTAGAGTACTCTTGACCTGGCCCTTATTTAAAATGTCCTGGATTTGGTCCAGGAACGTTCGCCTTCATCATCCCCTTCCAACTTTCGCATTCACTCTTGACTCATAAATCCTTTATGTCAATGTCCTTTCATTCATTCTCTTTACGTGCCCAAACCATCTAAGCATACCTTTCTTAATTCAATCACTACATCTTCTTTTATACTACAACGTTCTTCTTATGACATTATTTCTTACTTTGTCACACAGTTTCAATCCCCTTATCCTTTTTAACGCTCTTATCTCTACCGCATTTATTTTTCTTTTATGCTTCTTCTGCCATACTTCACTACCATCCCTCACTACCATACATGAGTGTTGGCACCAACACTGCCAGACAGTCTGACTCATTGAGACATCATCTGGCTATTCACGAAGGCTTGCAGAGCACCATTTACCATATTCCCTGCATTTGCTCTCCTTTCAATATCACTTTCACATGTTCTATCTTTTGTAAATTGGGATTCCTATTATACGAATTCTTGCACCTCACGCACTTGTTCCCCATCTATCAAAATTGTTACACGCGAGTTTATTGTCTTCCGTTAAGACGCGCAGGTTTCCGGCGGAAGACGATGACGAGGCGCTCGTGCAGCGATGTTCGCGGTATTTTGACGGAGAAAGGAGAGGGGCTAGTGGGTAGTTAAAAAGAGATGCGTGGCTAGACGGGGGCTTGTCTATTGTTATCTGCTGAAGTATTAACTAGTTTAATACTGTGATTCTGTCCGTCATTCTGTCTGTCTCTCTGTCTGTCTGACATTCCGTCTATCTCTTGTCTGTCTGTCTGTCTCTTTGAGTGTTTAAATTGTCTTCTGCGTAACAAAATATTCTATTACGAATCATAGATAAAGGCTTTTACGAGGTTATTTGTTGTTTTTGAAAGCGCATTTATAATAGTTAGAAATGCTCAACATCATTTGAATATACATAAAATTTCATCACATACACTTGTAAAAAGAGCTACATATAAGATATACAAACATAATTCACTTAAAAGTGCAATTGTAAATCATAACTGTACAAATTAATGAGGTACGGTGTACTTTTCTAAATAACTAACATCTTTTAGTGTTTCGTAAGGACGATGGCATATCTTTACATATAAATATAAAGATATGACTGTTACATATATTTGAGCGTGAAAATACATGAAAATAATTTAAAAACTGCAACATTTATTTCATATTAAAATGAAAATATTTGCAACGGGTAATGAAAGCGAGCTAAAATCGTATAATGTATAGCTACAATGTTGTTTACAGTATGATCTTTGCTCCCTACTTCATAACACGGTACTCTTTTGTATTGAAAGCATTGTTTTCATACAATGGAATACCATATATTTGTTCGTGCTAAAATTAAAAGCAAAATACCCGTATTTTCTTTGCTTACAGTTAAAAGTCAAACGGCTATCAGATTGAGATGAAATATTGCTTGTAAAATCTATACTGAGGCAGGAAATTATATGTCGCTCACTAATTTGCAGGTTAAGTAATACTATTCTCATATTCTTCATTCAAATCAAAATCAAATCAAAAATATCTTTATTCAAGTAGGCATATTACAGCACTTTTGAATCGTCAAATTATATTTTTTTTCCACACTCTGATTCTAATATACATCTGATGACGGTACTCAAGATCGGCTTAAAATCTAAAGTTACGAGGGTTCCTTCGCGCCCTGATCCGAGAAGAACCCACAACAAACTCAGTCGGGTTTTTTTTTTTACCATCATCATTACAATAACAAATTAGTTTACTATATTTTAATTAAAATTAGAGCAATTTGTTCACTCCCAAGCGTTTCTATCGTCTAGGTAATCTTGCAACTTATAATACGATTTTTCTATCAACTTTCTTTTAACAAAGACTTTGAATTTATTAATTGACATCTTTAGAACGTCTTGTGGGAGTTTATTATAGAAACGTATACAGTTACCCTTAAATGAGTTGTTAATCTTATGCAGCCTACTAGAATTTATAACAAGTTTGTTTTGGTTTCGTAAGTTATATGATGTACATTCACTCTTTTTATTAAAAGAGTCAATGTTTTTATGTACGTACAACAAGTTTTCTAATATATATACGCAGTGAACTGTCATTATGTTAACTGCCTTGAATTTGTTTCTTAGCGACTCTCTTGGACCCATATTGTAAATCGCACGAACGGCCCTTTTCTGCAGCACAAATATTGCATCTATATCAGCAGCATTACCCCAAAGTAGAATACCGTATGACATAATGCTGTGAAAATAGCTGAAATATACCAGTCTGGCAGTATCAACATCTGTCAGACGACGAATTTTTTTAACAGCGTAAGCCGCGGAGCTGAGCCTATTCGATAGACCACTTATATGGGGCCCCCACTGTAATTTATTATCTAATGTTATACCTAAGAAAGCGGTACTATCTACAAGGTCTAGTTCCTCATTATTAAGTTTAACAATGGTTTGCGTTTGTTTCACATTAGGAAGAGTAAACTTTACACATTTTGTTTTCTTTCCGTTGAGCAATAAATTATTAGCTTCAAACCATTGTACCACTTTATTGAGAGAGCTGTTTACGTCGTCATAATTTGTTTGTCGTCTATTAACTTTAAACAATAGCGAAGTATCATCAGCAAACAGAACAATCTCATGATCACCCTTAACAAAGTAAGGAAGGTCATTGATATAAATGAGGAACAGAAATGGTCCTAATATGGAACCCTGTGGGACTCCCATTTTTGTCACCGACCCCGCAGAAAGCTTGCCATTGACACAGACCTTTTGCGTTCTATTGGTTAAATAAGAACTCATCAGGTCTAATGCTGTGCCCGCGAGGCCATAGTGTCGCAATTTCCCGATCAGAGTTTCATACTGAACACAATCGAAGGCCTTAGACAGATAACAGAAAACGCCAAGCGCGTCACGTGAATCCTCCCAGGTCTCGTAGATATTAAGTAATAACTGTACGCCAGCATCGGTAGTCGAGCGACCTCGAGTAAAGCCAAATTGCTTATTATGTAATAAATTATAATATAGGAAATCTCATCTGTAATACTATAGAAGAAACTTTTGCATTTTGAATTTTTGTTTTTATTTTTAACAATTTATTATAATCAAGGCAAAAATTACTGGACCTATTTATTTAGAAAATTCTTTCAATACCTGTAGAGTATTTTTAAATTGACTAATGTTGGACATTCTACGAAAATTATATTATGAATTTTAAAATGTATTACATACATACATAGCATCACGCCTCATTCCCTTCGGGGTAGGCAGAGACCACGTCCTTCCACTTGCCACGATCCTTGCATATCTCCTTCGCTTCTTTCATTCTCATTCAACCTTTCATACAAATTCGTCGGTTTAGAGTACTCTTGACCTGGCCCTTAGTGAAAATGTCCTGGATTTGGTCTAGGAACGTTCGCCTTGGTCGCCCTTCCAACTTTCCCATTCACTCTTGACTCATAAATCCTTTTTGTCAGTCTCCTTTCATTCATTTGCTTTACATGCCCAAACCATCTAAGCATACCTTCCTCAATTTTAGTCACTACATCTTCTTTTATACCATAACGTTCTCTTATCACACTATTCTTACTTTGTCACACAGTTTCAATCCACTTATACTTTTCAACGCTCTCATCTCTACCGCATTTATTTTTCTTGCTTCTTCTGCCATACTTCACTACCACCCCTCACTACCATTCATGAGTGTTGGCACCAATACTCGTCCATGCACAGCCAGTCTGACTCATTGAGACACCATCTGGCTATTCAGGAAGGCTTGCAGAGCACCATTTACCGTATTCCCTGCATTTACTCTCCTTTCAATATCACTTTCACATGTTCTGGCTTTTGTAAATTGAGATTTCAAGTATACGAATTCTTGCACCTTACGCACTTTCCTCATGACTCATAAATCCTTTTTGTCAGTCTTCTTTCATTCATTTGCTCTACATGCCCAAACGATCTAAGCATACCTTCCTGAATTTTAGTCACTACATCTTCTTTTATACCATAACGTTCTCTTATCACACTATTTCTTACTTTGTCACTCAGATTCAATCCACTCATACTTCTCAACATGTGATTCTTCGGCCATAATCAACTTTCACTATCATACATAAGTGTTGGCACCAACACTCCTAGACGCACAGCCAGTTTAGGCCTTTGAGACACTATCTAGCTATTCATAAAATGTATGACTTAGATCTATATTCGTTGTAAAGTAAAATCTGAATATTGATTACGTTATGGACGTAAGTGTGTAATTTAATAATTAAAAACTAAGTAAAGTAAAATGCGGGCGACACCGCGAGGCATTGCTAGTTTTATATCAAACAACTCTAAAATTTAAGTCTAGGAGGGATGATGTTGCGAATGTTTTGATACGATGGGTCTGGTGTAGACTCAAAGCATCAAAGACTTGAATAATTAATTATTTGAAACCTCACGGCAAAAGTGAAAACTTCGTAAAGGTGAGATAAGTAATATATACTACTATTTTATTATATATTTATAAAATAATACAACATATGCATTATATATAATTAAATTATTATTTAATTTAAGTAATAGAAGTATTGCAGGTACTAAGAAGATAAAGAAGCGTTGGAGAGAATGAAATTCTCTAATTGAAATAGAATGAATTAAAAACATATATTGTAATGATGACGTCGCAATATATATTGAATAACGTCCGTTAGTAACAAATTTACCTACGTTTCGGAAAGTTGATTCCACTGAGAAGAAACCGGCAGGAAACTCAACAGTTACTCCTTTAAATATAGTTTTTTGTAGGTTACAATGTGTTTAACTTTCACGTGCAACTGGAATCAAGTCCAAACAGTCACTTAAATAATCGTCAATATTATAATTCATAATATGACGTTTTTGAAATATTTCTTAAAAATATGTGGAGGCAAATCGAGATCTTATTAAAACTGCATATGCTCATCCCGACAAATGATTTCTGAACCTTCTTCACTCTAAAATATGGCATTACAAGTTTCTATTTATTTCTTGTGTTTAAGTTGTGTTTCGCTCTTTTAGCTGTCTAAACGTAACAAATATATATTGATTGGTACTGTGAGAATTGATATTTTTTTGAAGTTTTCTCTAAAGGAAACGCCAGATCCTTATTGATCAGTGTATTGTCTTACCTTTCTAACAGCAAATGTAGCTGAACTAAGTTTGCGTGCCAGAGTCTTAATATGGCCACCCCACTGAAGCCAAGCATCTAATTGTATTCCTAAGTAGACTGTAGACTTAACTTTCTTAACTTAGACAGCTTTATCGTTGAAAGCTCGCAGACGCTCCGACTTTTAAGTCACACGAAATATCGTAATATTTCAAAGTATTTACTATCATTGTCAATCACTCTATTTTTAGTGTATTTTTAGTGTAGTCTAATTTTTGCTTATATGGAAACGCGAGGTCCTAATAAATATATGTCATGTATGGCTCTTTTTTGTAATAAAGATGTTTCAATCCTCTACCTTACTCGATAACAGTATGTCGTAATACAATGTGTAATATTTGTCTTCTGTGAGCAACTGAAATCAAGTCCAAACATTTCTATCCCTTAAATAATCTTTAACATTATAATATGCCTTTGGTTTTTTGACATATTTCTTAAAATTATGTGAAGGCAAATCTAAAACTGATTGAGGTATCTCATTAGAAAGCGCATGCTCAACCCTACAAGTGATTTCTAAACCTTCTTCACTCTAAAATATGGATTGTAATCACATATTTTAGAGTTTGTTTTTATTTCTAGTATTAAAATTGTGTATTTTACTTTTTTGCTGTATAAGTGAATATTATCACGGATATATAAGACAATATTGAGTTTTCTATTAAGATTTTCTCAATATTTGCCCGAAGTTGGGAAGTCGTCGGTCCTGCGCCTGATCTCTCTCCGGTCATGTCGGATTCCCGTCACATCGGACTATGAGAGTGAAGGAATAGAGAGTGCACTTGTGTACTATGCCTGCCAATCCGCAGTAGAGCAGCGTGGTGGGTCTATGCTCTATAAACCCTAGGAGTGAGGAGGCCTGTGGCCAGCAGTGGGACGTTAATGGGCTGCTACTTACTTTTATAAGACATTATTTAATATGTATTGCGACGGCACTGTGAGAATTTCAATATTATATAATGTTTAAATAGATTGCTTATTTCAGGGAATAGACTACAAGTGTAAAATAAAGTTTTCTCTTCAATAAAACAATAAGTAAAGGTCAAACCATATAAACACTTTACGTGTGTGTAACATCTCAATCTCACAGACTCTCGGCATATAAATCAGCGATTTAGTAAATATTGTTAGCCCACACCTGGCTCAATAAAACTCTTTAATACGTTTAAACCACATACAATAAGAAATGTTGTGTGAAATTTGATAAATTGAAACGGAGAAAGTAGATTTCTGAAATTAACAAAATTCTAAATTCTGAATATCCTAAGTTGCCACTTGAGTGTTATTTACTTTTTGTACCACTTTGCAATGATAATCTGCTCCTATTTGTCATAACATTATGTTGTAAAGCCTTCCTCAAATAATAAGCATACCGAAGCTAAAAAATTTCAACTGTGTGACCCACGGCCGAGGACTCCCACCAGACAAGATCCCTACAAAATAAAACATATTTCGTAAATTTGTCTTGTCGAGAATCGAAGCCGGGACCTCAACTCGGACCATTGCGAGGCCCTCAAAATCATGTGTCTAAATTGTTCTTTAAAATTCGTCACTTTGCTTTTCGGTGAACGAAGGAAAGTTTTATATCCCTGGAGCAATTTTGGGATATGTTGCGAGCTAATTAAAAATAAAACCGTATTGTAGAAGACTCTAAAAACCATCTCTCCTATATGCTGAAGAACGAGAAATTCTATTAAACGTAGCATGTTTAATACCAGTTTGGACATGTAATACCAAAATTCCAAAACAAAGTACTTAGTGAAATTGTTAAGGCACCTTGGTACATAAGAAAGAGCGATCTTCACAAGGACTTAAACAATAAGCTCGTTAATAGTTACGAAAGAATTGCCAAAGCTCAATACCAAAGACTAAGCCATCACGCGAATTCCGAAGCTGCTAAACTTTTAGATATCACACTGAGAAAGAGGAGACTTATAAGAACAAAACCTTTTGAGTTAGTGAAAGTGCAATGACACAGTATATTGTAGTGTGGTGTTTTTAATCAAGAACAGACATTATATTAAACTAAGTATAGTCATTGGAGTCTAGACTTAGATAATACAAGTACATATCAGGTAGATTAAGTCAAAGTATTATTACTAATTAGTTTGCAATGCTAGATTGTAATCTTAAATTATACAACAACCAAAGGTTGGTTATAATATGCAGTAACATTCAGTTAACATCCCATTGCTGGACACAGACCTCCTCACTCATAGGAGAGGTTATTAGAGTATAGACCCACCACATTGCTGCACGCCGGGGAGACAGGCAAAGCACACAAGTGCACTCTCTATTTCGTCACTCTCATAGTTCGATGTGACGGCAATCCGACACAACTAGAGAGAGATCAATATCTTAACGTGTTCTCCAAGGCACGGGGGTGGAGCACACCGCCAACTATACAACTTCTAGGTAATACTTAGAATTTCTGAACAAAAAACCCAACAGCTTGCACAGGAACTCAGAACCCCATGTCTGTAGCTGAACAAGCTGACGACTAGACCATTTAGGTAGTAGTTTAGTGTAGTAAGTAAGTAAGTAGCAGCCCAATAATGTCCTACTGCTGGCACAGGACTCATAGGAGAGAGGGTTATTACCACCCACGCATAGACCCACGTTGCAGCACTTTGAGGGGCAGATATTCCACTATAGAGAGTGCACTTGTGTGATAGTATTCCTTCAATCTCATGTTATACTCTCATAGTGGAAAGTGACGCAAATCCGACACGACCGGAAAGAGATCAGGCGCAGGACCTGCTTAACGTGGTCTCCAACTAAACAGCTTCGGGCAAAATTTGAGAATTTTTTAACAGAAACTTCAATTCCCGGGACTAAAGCCCAGAATCCCATGTCTGTAGCTAAACAAGCTGACCTCTAGACCAAATAGGCATTAGTTAAATGTGGTAGTGATATATAAAACTCACCCTTCCACATATCACTGGGACGGTACATGATGGAAGTTTTCACAAAACTGAGTCATTTCACTGTGGCACGACAACGTCTTGGAAGGCTATAAAAACACTGAAGATTCGCGTTCACCTTATCAGAGTCGTCTGACGTAAACTTGATAACACGATACGGATTAGAGCAATGAAAAATTCATTAGATACGTCGAGTACTCATGAGAAAGTCTTGAGAAGAAATCGCTAATGGATTCTTTGTGCAGTTTAGGGATTAAGTCATAATACACTCTTTGATGCATCTAGCATTGAATTCAGTACAGTGTTTAATAGTCGTAAGTGTGTTGACGGATGAAACGCGTGATTAACGTCACGGAGATGTGCAGCGTTTTTTATGCTAATTCTTTCGAAGTTTAGGTATTTATAATATTTACAAATAACAAATTATTTGAATTAATTTTCGTCACTTCTAACATTTTGATGACAATTATATTCCTAACATATCTTCCTTTTTCCTTCCCTCTAAATTAGTTTGCCAAAGAAGTTTCACTTCTGACATGTTTCTGTACGCACGCACTTTTAGTTTTTTTTTCATACAAGTAGGTTTTTAGAAGTATTTTTGTATTAATCCTTTAATGTCATATTTTAGATTGAAGAAGGTACAGAATCAAATCAAAAGTATGTCAGAAACATCCTTTTACAAAAGGCATATGTAGAAGATTATTTAAAAGATATCTATATCTTTTAAATCTGGCTTCGGTTTGATTCTATGGGAGCTAAAGATATTTATAACCAACAAAAACTATATTCAAAGTAGTAATTACTGCATTGCTTGTTTATTTCTTCTCAGTGGAATCAACTTTCTGAACCGGTGGTAGATCTGTCATCTATCGTCTACTGACGATTCAAAAGAGCTTTTTAAACTCAATTGAACAAACAATATTTCGATTTTAAAAATATAACGGCGCACAGATTGTTAATCGGTTTACAATCGAATCGGACTTGGCATTTCTGAGGTTGACAGCTGACATAACCCCGAGCGCTGGAATGGCGGCCATTACTGGTTCGGATTTCATAGAGTGCGCCCGCGCCCACGTTCTGGTGGAATGTTTTAAATCTAGTTATACTTTCTTAATTATCTAAAATTATAAGCGATGATTGATTATAGTTAGATTAATAAAGAAGGAACTAATTGTATCGTGGAATATTTTACTGAAATACCCGACGTTGATCTCCTCGCCCGACTACAACATTATGGCAGGCAAAACCCAAGATTGTAACGCCACATCCAAGGATGTGCCTTAAATATATTTAAGGCAAAGGCTACAATTTTTATTTTTAAAGCTCCAAAATTTAGCTATTTAAAAGATTATTTGTAGATACGTCGACATAATGCACAACCAGTTAAATATTTGTGGTGACGCCACTTTTGGCGGTACTTTGGTTTTATATTTTGATGGTGCCGCGTAATGTTTCCTTTTCCTAAAAGTACCCTATCTTTTCCCTCGCGTGCATAGTCTCGCCAACGCTTTCACCGCGACAAGGTGTTTTCGCCTACCGCAGATATCTCCGCTATAAATCCGCTAGTTCGGATATCTTCGTCTTGAAGATATACGAACCGCAAGAACTATCGAGGAAGTGAGCCGCTGTCCGTGTAGTGCTGTCATAGTGCTTTTAGCCGCTGCAACCACGCCCGTGCACAGCCCTACTTCGGGAAGGAGTAGAAGAGCCTGACACTCCAGGTACGTGCACGCGATTCCTTTCTCCCTTCATCAATATCACCCCTTACGCGGCCACCTCGCTAAATTCTCCTTCTTCTTTACTTCTAAAACGGCTATACAGTCCATTCACCTCTCTCAATTCAAATCCCGCCCCGCTACATGAACGGTGGCCTCCTCTGCGCTGCCGCTCCAATTTGTACAAATAATTGTTATTCTAGCTACGTAAAATAACTGAAATAATAGTGGAAAATTAACTATGGTACAATTAAATATTCTTCATCATCTACCACCCAAATAATCATTGGATTCATCGGAAACTCTTGTCGTCTTTAATCAGTCTACCATTGACGACTGTAAATTGAAGGCTTATTAATTTAAATTAGGTAATGGTGGCCACATAATTTTTGATTTCCGCTACGATACTATGTAGTATGAAATGTCGGTTTTTTGCAATTAACTCGAAATTGAAGGCTGGGCCTAAATTGACTTGAAATTCGTATTCAGCGGGTCGAGAAACATGCACATTTTTTTTGTGTGCCTGTATTTTTAGTGCACACAGGCATTAAAGATGTTTTACTCTAAAGAGAACACTTTATTGTATTCATAACACACTACATACACAAGAAATACAAATAATATTTTATTCAAAAGGTATAACTAGGCGGTCTCATTGCTAACCCTTTGATTGCCCGTGTAACAAAATACGATAGTTCTGTCTCAACTCGTGCAATAAGAAATATTAGCACCTCTTTTTTTAAGTCATAATGTGTGATATCTATCTATCGGTAGTAAGAAGCGTAGAAATAACATCAGATAATAGAAAAAACAAAAGTTAACGTTATTCAACCAAAAGGGCAACCGACGCATAGACGTCCATGGAGGTAGTGGCAGGCGACGGTTATTTTTAATAAAAAACGCGGGCACATTACGGGGGTCAATAAAACGCGGCCGGGCAATCTAAGAGCTAAGTAACAATTTGTACCAAGGCCTGTAAACAAGAAGACATTCTAAGTACGCTAACGCCAGTAACGCTTAAAAAATGTATGGGAATAACGTACCATATATCGATATGTCACGTGATCACATGAGCGTTCGTTCGACGTGATGTTATCGTACTTAGAATGTCATCTTGACTAGGGGGCTGGTAACCTTTAGGATTTTAAATTGTTTTATTTTTTACTTATTTTAAATGTTTTATTTTTTATTTTTGTGATCTTCTTTCTCATTTTTAATGTGACTTTCTTTTCTGTAATGTAATGTGTTCCACGCTTGTAAAACTTTTAAAATTTGAAACAAAATTTAAAATAATTTAAAATTCTCACCTTAAGTGAACTTTGTGTTCTTTGTTCAGAAAAATAAATGTCTTTAAACCGATATTGACATATTATATAACCGATATTGATTTGATGTCAAAGGTTGTATTCTTACAGACAAATACATATATAGAAAAATATAACAACGTAGGATTAAGTTAAGAAATACATTAAAATATAACATCAAAGGCAACAAGCAACTACTTACAAACACTTTTTTGACCTCCACATATCGAGAACGTACCTGAGAAAAAAAAAAACATCTTAAAGTATTTTATTGGTAATGTCATAGAAATTATATCGTTTTTGACTCGCATTGGTAAATTTAGACTACTAATAACTGTTGTTTCAATATTGTCAGTAAATGTGTTTAATACTTTTGATAAATCAGAAGAAAATAATATATAAATTGATAGCATTAAAGTGGCCCATTTACATGCAGCAATTACGACTGACAAACGTATACTACTGGCACAAGTAAGCGCGGTAAGGCGTATCTTGTATAAAATTTTTATACATCTATCCTTGTTGTTTTATTTATTATTTACAATATGTGTATATGCATTACAATAGTAAGAATGGCAAAAATAAACTATACAATCAGTTAATATTCCAAAGAAATTAGAATTATACATTACATATAAGACTTAAACTATATGAGGGGAAAGTTGCGAACAAGTTTTTTTGTAAAATATATTCAATAAATCAAAGTACGTCTATGTACTTTTATCATCTCATAAGCAGTTCATTGATCCCTTTACTCAAAAAACTATGGCGAGAATCAATAAACTTTTTGAAGGCGGTTTGGACTGGCGCATTGGATTTTAATTTTTTTCCTTGTAAAAAGTTGTCCAAATTGCGGATAAAATGGTAATCTGTCGGAGCAAGGTCCGGGATGTCGCAGAAATTCCAAATGTAGCTCATATGTGTTAGATGAGCTACAATTGGTTGTTTGTTGTTCAGTGTGTGGCCTTGCGTTGTTGTGAAGCAATAGTGGCCTAGAGCGATTCACCAATCTCGGTTGTTTAGGAGCTAGTTCTTCCATCAGGGTTTGCAGTTGCTAACAATAGATATCTGCCGTACTCGTTTGTCCAGATTTTAGAAAGCAGTACCCAATTTTCATCACAAGTAATGATACTATTTTAAATCCCTTCATTATTGTGTCGGTTGAGCAACACAGACGACGTGTGTTTGCAATTTCGATTCAATCAATTCATGTGTGTTTTATCGTTTACCCCGAAGCCTTCTTCCACAATAGCCTTTAATTTTCCACTTTGGTCTCCGGCTGTCCAAGGGGTTGGTTCTGAAGGTCGAAATTTTCAAAACGTTGAACCAAAAAACGTACCGTGCTTTCTTTTGCAAAACCAGCACCGTACTCGTCATTAATCCTTCGAGATGTTTCTGGTGCCACGATAGAACTCGTAATCGTAAATATACCGATGTTTCACGTTGTCCATTGTGCGGTAATAAGTGACGCTAAAGAACAAAAATAATGAGGGAAAATATACAATTAACCACGATAACATTATATCGAACCTTAACATTAATACAGACAAAATAAAAGTAACTAAAATGCGCCATCAAAAGCAAATGGATGGGTGCCCATAAGACTGACAGCGTTACCTCTTTGGACAGCGATACTTATACGCTGTCCGAAGTACCACCCGGCCTTAGGGTCACGGGTGACATCAACTAAGTGAGATGAGATTATGCCCAAATAAATAAAGTTATTATTATTAAAGTTATTATAAATACCAAACGTTTTCTTGTTTCAGGAAAAAAGGGATGGTTTAAAAAAAGAAGACTTTAATGACCGATTACTTTAAGAACTAAGTCTATTTTACAAACTGTACTTTTTATTATTTGTTTTATAAACTTTTTTGATTTATGTTATGTTATGTTATGTATTCTAAAGCAAGGCTCTCATATTTGCGCCTCTTGGCGTTTTCAGCTAATGACGCCGCCGCTCCCACTGATTTAGAGGTAGCGTCAATGTGAGATGGTGCAAGCGTATCAACACATGTNAGCTCAAACTCTTACTTCATATGAAAGGACCTAATATTTACCCCTTTAATCTTCTAATTGGAATACGTCGAGTTAGCAATAGCCCTGTATATTTTCTTATGATGGTGTGACAGCCCATTTTATCATTGGATGATTAAAACTCCCACCAGAACGCCATCAAAACCTGTTTCGAAACTCAAGCTTATAAAACTTTTATATTCAATAATTACATAAGAATAAAATTTCGCTTTAAACTTCGTTAATTTATCCAAAGTTTTGTTATTTAAGCAAGCGATTAGAGAAAATTTTCACAGTGTTAAGTAACATCATTAAGGAGTGCAACTCGCAAAGTTGGATTATGAATCAAAACTTCATAAAGTAGTTAATGTTTTGAAGAGTTTTAAACTTATCTTTAAGTTGAAGCAAGACATCTATTTTTTTATGAAGTAGTTCTCGTTAAAGTTGATCTAGAATTTATTTTTATCTATTCCCTATTTACTAAGTTAATATTTATTTAAATACATAAAATACCTACTTGATTTATAACACCAATTAAGCAAGGGGCTGCTTTTTATCATTTTGCAGCAAATTCATGATTTCTGCCGGAATGGCAAATTACTGAGGCTGCATTGGGTTCCAGCACATATAGGTATAAAAGGAAATGAAGAGGTGGACAGACTTGCTAAACTGGATGGTACTAGCGGAAGTGGTTTTACTATCAGACCCTTTAATCTGAGATTCTTCCCAAAGTAAAATATTTGATTAGCAGTGTATGGAAATCTTATTTTTATGAGAGTTCCAGAACGAAGGGGATCTGGTATAAGACCACGCAGAGTGAACCTCCGCGAGTACCCTGGTTTGGACACGCTGCCTTAGGTAGAAACCATGTTAAGGTAGCTTTCAGGTTGCGGTCCGGGCATTATCCCTCAAATAAATATGCCTATTTAATGAATAAAGCGGCTACACCGAACTGCATTCTATGCAATCAATTAGAAGACGTACAGCATCTTCTCCTGGAGTGCATCAGAACAATTAACAAAAGACAATCGCTGATAAGCCGCTATGTTCTAAACTATTTTGGCCTTTGATGTTGGCCTACTGCAGGCCATTCTGAGTAGTCCAACGTCAGAAGTAGCTATACAATTTTACAATATGATAATAGCGGGTTATCAGTGATTTATATTAAAGTTAAGTTACGATGGGGCTGACGTGTCTTGAGGACAAAAGCCCCTAATACCCTCTAGATTAAAAAAAAAATAACACCAATTAGAGTACCTCCATTTACAAGTAGTACATTTCAAATATTAAAAAAAGTGCCGACAATAATCAAACCATATTATTTACTCTGTATTAATCTTTATCCAATTATTAATCTTTTAAATTTATTAAAGAGTATCAAACAAAGTTAAGCCCCATTTCTCTCCCCACTATTAAAAATAATCTATAAAGCTAATTATTAATAAAATTTCTATATATTATTCGTACAACCCTAAGAGTAATTTAAAAATAAAACAAACGTATATTTTAATTAGTAATTAACAATTACAATTAAATAAAATTGGAGCGTCTCTTTGTTGCTTAAATTAACACCATTTTACTAAATGCATAGGAAAGTTTATACGATACTTATATCCAGAAATTTCTGTCAGTTTGTTAGTTTCTGTTTATGTCTCAAACGGCTGGATAGCCATATTATGAGGAGCAACTTAAGGTAATTTTATTACAGATAGAAATAGGATTCCGCAAATAAAAAGGTAAAGATTGATTTGAAAGACGGAATACGTATTCCTTCCATGATGTAGTCTCTTACTAAGAACAGGTTTGCTCTTACTTTTACGGGATCAACTATGCTGGTTAACATCGTGAAAAACAGTTTCATTATTAATAAAACGGGTAATACAAAAATACTCTACACCCATTCACTCCTTATAACATTTTAGCAAAAAAAAGTAGATTATAACAATGTTAAGGGTTCCCTATATATCCACAATAAAATTCATCACACTCCTTTCAGAGAAGACGTAAAAGCTTAACAAACAAACTAACTTTTATAATAGTTAGGATATTAGTTGTCCATTACAATTTATGTGTCTATAACACACGTGTGGTACGGCAAGAATGTTTTGGCATATAGCCATTTAGACGCCGTCTAAAATAACATCTCATTGCTTTAAATAATCAAACTATCCATGATTATTGCATGTTATTCACCGTCGGTGAATCACCACGATATAAACACATTGATAGTGATCGATGCCGTTTGAAAATGTAAACATAGAACTAAATAGTGTTTTGTGAGAAATCACTGTTATAAAATTATTTGTTGGGTAAGAAAAGGTAAGTTGACGACCAGATTGCTATTGACAACGCCCCGTACACTATCACACACACACAGCGTCTTCGCCGGCAAAGACAAGGTCCCCGCTATCTGACGCACCCCAGCCGCGGCCCCCATGGGCGTCAAGATTAAGCACCTATCCGATTGTCCATTTCAGCAGCAGCAAACGTTGCTCTAAGCCTAGGTCCGAACCTCGCAGGAGGCGCCCGTAGAGCAACGTTTCCCCCACGACGCAGCAGAACCCTTCTACGGGCCCACCCCTCGGCGGAACTTCTCCGCTCGCCACCCCTCTCGGTTACGCTGTCAAAGCCAGTAGGACTAACAGCAACTACACATTTCGTAAGGGTAAGTAGCAGCATCCCACTGCCAGCACAGGCTTCCTCACTCATAGGAGAAAGGGTTATTAGAGCACCACGCTGCTTCACTACGGTTTGCTAGGCTTAATGTACAAGTACATTTTCTATTTCCTCACCCTAATAGTCCGATGTGACGTATCGAGGGTTGAACGTGCTGTCCGAGGAAAGGATCGGCAAGTCTCCGCTCCAGCTCGTGCGGAAACGCTGTCTGTCATGAGTGTGGTGCCACTGTAAATACAGTGCACCATATGTTGGCAGAGTGTGCGGCAAATCTTGTTGTCACAGGTCGGAGGGGGACCATAGTCTCACTGGAAAGCATAGTCAATGTGATGCTCACCAGCGAGTCTGGATGGAGGGCGGTTGCCTTCTTTAGCGAGACAGTGATCTCAGTGAAGGAAACAAATGACAGGCAAAGGGAGGATGCGGCTGATGCACTTCCTCTTCGTCGAGGGAGGCTGGGTGGCAAAAGACGCAGGTAGGCGCTCCACTATTGTTCTCAATAAACTATAGATAGTTATAGTCGGCATCATCCGGGTCACTAGAGTGGAATGCGAAATGAGACGCACTAGTGATCCCATCCAAGGATGACGAGGGATGCGCTGGGTTTTAGTGGGTATTTTGGTTATTCAGCAAGTCCCACACTCCCGATTGGAAGAATTTCTTCTTCCTCCGGGGTGCCTAAAAGCATTTCCCAGCGACGAAAAATAAAGAAGGAGGGTGGAGCACACCGCCAACTTCCCAAATTCGAGTAAATGAATACTCCAACTTAACTCGCTCTCACGTCTGTAGTCGAACAAGCTATAATAACTAAAGCAATTATTAGATTTCTTGAATTGGTCTTTGTAATTAAATTAATAAAATGTTTACATGTGCTACTTCCGGTTTAATGCTATCCCCGAAATTGTCTCAAGTTTAATTACAACTTCCGTTTGAAGTTTTTTTTTAATCTAGAGGATATTCGGGACTCGTCCGCAAGACACGTCAGCCCCACTGTAATTTAGCTTTAATATAACCACTTATAAACCGCTACTATCTATTATAAAATTCTACAGCTATTTCTGACGTTGGACTTCTCAGAATGCTCTGCAGTAGGCCAACATCAAAACGATTTAGACCATAGCGGTTTATCAGCAATTGTCTTTCGTTCCTAGTTCTGGTGCACTCCAGAAGAAGATGCTGGACGTCATCTAATTGATTGCGTTCGGTATAGCCGCTATATCAAATAGGCATATTTATTAGAGAGATAATACCCGGACCGTTTAAAGTTGTTTTAACGTCTGTGATTGGTGGAGTTATTTGTTGTCGCTGGGAATTGCTTTCGCGCAGCCTGGAAGAAGGAGAAATACTTCCAGTCGGGATTCTGAGAGTCGCTGAGTAATCAGAATACCCATTAAAACCCAGTGCATCCCTCGTCATCCTTGGATGAGATCACTAATGGGTCCCATTTCGTATTCTACTCTAGTGACCCGGATGATGCCGACTTTGACAGACTACAGTTTACTGAGGGGAATAATGAAGCACATATACATCCAAAATTGTTAATCTTTCCATATTAAAATCACTCATCAATAGAAACCAGCGATTTTCTTTTTAAGATTCTCAATAAATAGCTTAGTATCAAATAATTTACAACAAAAGAATGCCTCATCATATTAGTTTTTGCCAATTTATGACACAGAGTTTTGCACTTGATATATCCGGTATAATGACAAAATAAATAAACATAAAATGTTAAGATCAGGACATCCGATATCATGACATTATTTATCACATTTTTATTCGTAAAAGTTTAGTGTGTGACTGAGATCATACCTGGTGGTAAGTGATGATAGAGTCTAAGATGGAAGCGCGCTAATCTGATAAAAGGCTTTATACAGCATCAAATCGAACAAAATAAACAAATCGAACATCAATCATGATGATTGTATAAAAGAGTACCAGATTATATTATTTGTGAAAAATCTTTTGCAAATTTAATAAAATATGCTACTAAAACACTGTATAACCCTTTATTCATATAGTTAATTTAGTTTCAGTTTTCATCATATGTCATGTTAATTTTCTCATAAGTGATTTATTTTTTCTTTTGTGAATAAAGATCTTTAAAGTTAATCTAATGTAAATAAACTTACCGGCATATTTAGCGGAACATTAAAAAAGGTTTGATATCAGTTACCATATAAAGTTGCTGGCTGGTTTATACGTCATTTAATTTAAAAAGAAATCATTTCAGATTAAGAAAACAACTGAACACCACATTTGAAATTTCATTGAAATACTGTTTTCTTGTTAGTTTTTTTTGGAAGTTAGTTTTTAATTGCGTATCTTTTTGGAGTTGAGGACTGAATTATGCCTGACTTAGCTCTAACGGAGATTGCCAGGGCACTCGATATGCGCCGAAATGGTCAAACCTACAGAGTGATATCCAGAGATATTCGTCAACCAGTTTCAACGATCCATCGCAGTATCCAACGGTTCAGGGAGACCGGTACTTATGTGAGAAGAGCAGAATCTAAGAATTGGTAGCAATTATAAATTTATTGGGAGATGTATTGTTAAAGCGGAAGTAGTACAATTATTAGTTTACTGCAATTATTGTTTAAAAGGAAACGGAAGCGCTCTTTCGTGTATCTTTACCGATGTTCGCCCCACCACGACGAATCCATATAAAAACTCTGGAAAAGATACACGAGGCAGTTCAGTTATGTTTTTTATTAATAAGTGCTAAAATTAGTAAAGTGATAAATAATTAAAGTGTTGTGAATAAAAAATATAGTATATAATATATTGTATTAAATATTTGTGAACTTTTAATAAATAGTTTGGAAGAAATTATATTTGTTTAAATCCAATTCGGAAGAAAGAGCTTTTAGAATGTACTAAAAATCATAACATCCGGTATGTTGACATATTCAGTATGATTGCTAACAAAAAAAATAATATAGTCAAGAATTAACGTTGAATTTAATGTAACATATGCTGAATAAGGTAGGAATTGATTTAATTTTTTTTTTTATAAAAAAGTAAAAGTAAAGTCAGCAGCCCATTAACGTCCCACTGCTGGGCACAGGCCTCCTCACTCCGAAGAAAGAGGGTTTTTAGAGCATAGACCCACCACGCTGCTCCACTGCGGATTGGCAGGCTTAGTTCACAAGTGCACTCTCTATTCCTTCACTCTCATAGTCCGATGTGACGGTAATCCAACACAACCAGAGAGAGATCGGGCGCAGGACCGACGGCTTAACGTGCTCTCCGAGGCACGGGGGTGGATTACACCGCCAACTTCCCAACTTCAAGCAAATATTGGGAAAATCTTAATAGAAAACTCATTATTGATTTTTGAATTGGCCCGACCCGGGACTCGAACCCAGGACCTCATGTCTGTAGTCGAACATGCTAACCACTAGACTAATGAGGCAGTCAATTTTTTTATATAACCTGTTTTTTCTTATATGTATTAGAAAGTTATTTTCATAAGCGAACACTGGTTGCTTTAAATAGCTTCATTCAGTCGACGCACGCGAAACACCTGTTTCTTTGAAGACGGGTACATGCGGTATATTTCTTTATCTCATTTATAAATAATGTACTTGTTTACGGCGTGTTTTAACTGTTTTAGATCAGGGTCGCGTAGATACGTAGTGTTGTACACTTTTATAATGATTTTATCTCGTGATTGTTACATTAATTTATATATAAGAGGTATCTCTTGAAGCATAAGGCGTAAAAGCTTAGAATTTAGTAGGAATTTTCAATTTCCCGAGTAGAGGTCAGCTAAGAACGGATTCTATGAAATTCTACCTGCAAGGGGGGTTGCGATGGTGTTAACTATTGACTTAACACGACATCTCTGGAACCATAAGGCGTAGAGACTTGAAATTTAGTAGGAATATTCCATTTGCTGAGTAGAGGTCAGCTAAGAACGGATTCTATGAAATTCCACCCGCAAGGGGGGTTGCGATGGTATTAACTAAGTTATTATTAGTAAGATAATATAAACATATTATTATTATTTTACGTTATGACTGTCACCCGATTCTCTCAATAAGTGTTATAATAAAAAAATATTAATAACAACGTATTTTATCACAAAAAACATTTACTTTATACATTTCCTAAATAGTATGGGAATTTTACACATTTCCTAGGATTTGTGTACAATTTCATTATTTTAAACATTTCCGGTAACATATATATGTCGGAGGGCAGATATCTGTGGAACGCTGGCGCCATCTATCGGCGTGGACAGAGTCAATGGTGGCAGTCCGGCGGGAGTCACTCGACAGTTGTCGAGTAGCGCTCGATCGGAACAGTCAACTGTTGAAACTGTCGCGTTCCTAGCTATTAGTGTTAATGAGTTTGTGTAAATTGATATCGGGAACATTAAGTGATTGAACATTATAAACCGAGTTAATTAATACAGTGTTTGATTGCACCAACAATACCCATGAACGCCCACAGAATAAGAAATTAAATAATGTATCTAATTAATAACGATGTCGGCGGAGAACCCTACGCCCCTATGTTTTATGTTTCTCCGTTTTCTCTTATTCTCCGACATATAGAATTACTTCCTTTCAGATTATTAGATTGAAAATCTATTCAATATGTAGAGTTTACTTTACAACGATAGATAATGTGTAGGGCAGAATGGGGTTATCAGAGTCAGTGGGTAAGGAGTCACCCTCATATCGACGAAACAGCACTAGCTAGCGTAAATGACATCCTCATCACCACCCTGACCCCCCAGCACCGCCTGGAACAGCTCGAGCTAGTCAGCACCCGCTTCACTAAGTCGGTTTTTTGGTTTTGTGCTCCGCTGATGTAAGTTTACGTCTAGAAGGGAAATGCCGAATATCTTGCAGTATTCGATTAAGACTTTTATACGGACTTGGTCAGACTTTTGAAAATGTGATCTGCAGTTCAGATTACATTAGTTTGTATTAAGGTTTTTTTTACAATTTCAATCACCCTATTTGTTTTTAAGTGCAGGACTTTTTCTAAAGTACGAGTCAGGACAATTATCTTCTGATATCTTGGAAAAAGCTTTGAAGCTTATTGATGCGGGGCCTTCTATAAGAAATGCTGATAAGCTTATGGGGATCCTATTTTCAGGTCTTCAAAAGAGGATAAAAAAGGTTTTACCTCAGAAAATACCTCATCTACGATGCTTCATTGTCCTTAGTTTTGAGACGGAATCCGTGATGAAGAGATAGGGGAAAGAAATTAAAACAGATGGAAGGGTCAATGTATTGGAAAAGTCAACAAAACCGAAGAAGGGTCCTGAAAAGGTAAAGCGCAAAATGCTACAAGAAACAAATGAAATTTCTGTATCAGATGTTGGCAATGACGGCTTATGCCAAGACGATGCTGATGACTACGCAGAAGATGCTGAAAACAGATGCCTAGTACAAGTAACAACGGGATTTGGTTCAAATACACCTCATGGAGGCTGTGGTAAGGTTATATCTGCGATTCATATCGGACTTTCTTTGACTACAATTCCCTTTGGGGTGACCACCATTACCATCACGTTGGTGCAATGAGAATCAAAGCTGTTTTTTTTTAACTTTTATATTATCCAAAATTGATTGCCAAATGGACTGAAAATTATTTCTAATGATAGTTAATTAAGTAGATTATGTTTACAGGCAGTTGCAAAAAACTCTTCGTTTATGATTAAAATTTTATTTCAATTTGAGGTTCCGGAGTGACTCACAATACCCCCTTTTTCATCTATATATCTAACTAATATAAACTTTTTACATACAAACACACAAATGTTTCCTCTTT
Source organism: Elymnias hypermnestra (assembly GCA_015832385.1). Lineage (NCBI taxonomy): Eukaryota > Metazoa > Arthropoda > Insecta > Lepidoptera > Nymphalidae > Elymnias > Elymnias hypermnestra. The sequence goes on along the minus strand of JACTOM010000922.1, from coordinate 4,019,216 downwards.
ATAATATTAATTTAGATTCCTCTTAAATAACGAAATAAAAATAAACATTGCTACACTGACCACACACTTAACTTGAGCAAAATCGATCGCAGTTTTAATTAGAGTAATTGATGGCGACAGCGTTAGTTGACAAACTAAACCTTCAGTTAAATTCTGTACACTTTATACAGCAATAGAAACATTTGTACCTCAGATATATATTATCTGATACTTTAGATCTGGTCTGGAATCTGGAACTGCCTCATTGGTCTAGTGGTTAGCATGTTCGACTTCAGACATGAGATCCTGGGTACGAGAACAGGATCGGGCCAATTCAAAAATCGATACTGAGGATTCTATTAAGATTTTCTCAATATTTGCCCGCAGTTGGGAAGTTGGTCGTGTGCTCCACCCCTGTGCCTCAGACAGCACGTTAAGCCGTCGGTCCTGCGCCTGAGATCTCTCCGCGAGTGTCGGATTCCCGTCACATCGGACTACAAAAGTGAAGGAATAGAGAGTGTACTTGTCTGCCTGCCAATCCGCAGTGGAGCTGCGTGCTGGGTCTACGCTCTAAAAAACCCTGTCTCCTATGAGTGAGGAAGCCTATACCGAGCAATGGGACGTTAATGGGCTATTACTTACCCTACCTTTGGCTTTAGATCTATAACTTTAAACACAAATTGGAAATAACATGATAAAACTACGACACATACTATAAGATAAACAAATATTCCCTCATAATTGTATAGTTTCAATATCTGTAAAATACTTTTTAAATATCAAAAAAAAACCGGACATTCTATTCAAAAGATATAACGAATTTAAATATTTCAATCTAAATTTTCTTTAGATCGCGATCATATATCACGAGTCGAAATGGTATTAAATTATTTTGCTGTCACAAAACTAAACTGTCAAATGTTGTGTATACATATTCGTTGTAAAGTAAAATCCAAGTATTATCTGGAAAATCTTGAAACTCTTTCTGGAAGTTATCAAAATTAGTTAATACTAAATATTTTACTTCCATCCAGACTAACATCTCAAGGCGACCCTAGCTTTTTCTTCATAGGTATGCAAATCGACCAGTACCATCAACTATCTCAAGAATGTGTCTTGGTCATTTCTGTTCCCCTATTCACCTAGCGAATCTTCGGATCAGGGACAATTCTATTTGTGAATGTGGCCTAGACGAAGGCCCTATTTACCATATCATTCAATCATATTTGTCTCATATAATCTCCCTAACCCTAAGGTTTCCTGGAAGAAATCGCTAATAAGAGATAAGGTCGCGTAATTTGTCTGCCCTGCATGGGATGTCGAGTAGCGCGTCTTGACAAGCCAGATTGGCGAAGATCTCTCTCCACTAACTGTAGTTGCAGCCGTGCTGATGATTTGCAAAACCGTCTTTGTTAAAAAGGAGACCGCCGAGCGAGCGCGAGAGAGGTCCGATCCCTCACGGAGACGAAGACACAGGGGCAGAATGGTTGCATAGCAGTCCTTCAACGCTTCTCCAAGAGGGGTTGCGAACGGTGAGAGTGGGGGCCCGCATCGTTCTGTTGTAGACAACCCCGGGAGGAACGTAGCTTACGTGGCCTTATGATACATTGCAGTCAGACCACGGGATGTGTATTTCATCGCACAATAGCGGCATCAGACGAAAGTTCCTACGGACATCCTGGTGCCACCTTATATGTGCCGAAGAGGGCCACCGAGGGGGTTTTAGTGGGTATAATCCTACATCACCTCCAACATCACCAAGAGGCCGAGTATCTTTAGAAAATCCCCCCCCCCCCAGCCTCCCCGTGAAATAAAAAAAATATGCTAGCCCTTTCTGTAAATTCCTTAAATGTAATAGTATTAATTGGTAACCTATGTCTGTAAAGTTTGCGTTATTTGTTTGGTTATTTTGTGTGTTGTTCCTTATACTTTATTTTGTATTTTTAGGGGTGGCGATTATTAGCAATAAGACACAAACTATTTGTAGAAAATCAGTTTTATGATCTCATAAACCGTACAACTTCCTTTGTGCCTCCTCCATTTTACGTGACACTGGCGAAATGGCGTGTGCTCAACTGTCACACCTGAAAGCCACTTAAAGAAGAAGAAGAAGTAGTAAATCTGTATATTGATGGGATCATCAATGTAAGTGTGTATCTAATAATCTGAAAGGAAGTAATTAAAAGCTAAGTGACATAAAACTTATATGTGAACGAAAATATATCTATAATCAGACTTAGTAGACTTTGCACTACCACCAGATCAGTATATACGCGGGTGGCATTGCTTGTATATTATATATAATTATAAATTAAGTGATGTATTTATCAATACCATTAATTGCTTTTAATTTTCTATAAACACAACGTAAATTAATCCAACAGATTTTTCTCCTGACATCTTGGTTTTATAACTCAACAATTTATGTTAAAAGCCATATGCACTTATCACTATCTGGTTTTGTGAGATAATAAGGATATTTATTTTAACATATAGGTTAATACACCGTTAAAAGGATGTCGGGCAATCTAAAATAAGCGATATCACGTAATATGTGCTAATAAAAAAGTGTGCCAACGTTGCGAAATGTTTTAAATCGGATAAATATTGCTAGTGTTTCATACGTATAAATAAACTGACATACATTCTAGTGTCATAACAAATGAAATTGAATTATTTAAAATGCCAAAGCAACTGTCGGTCTGTATATTTTACATTTCACTCTTAAAATGTTGAACTAGTCAATAAATATTGATATGACATGATACGATAGTTCTGCCTCAACTCGGGCAATCAGAAATATAACATCTCTTTCTTTTTAAGTCTTAATGTATATTATCTATTTCGCTTTTCGGTAACTGTCGTAATAAAATAAGCGTAAAGATAACATCAAACAATAGAATAAACAAAAAATAAATCAGTTACAAAGTTACCGTTATTAACGGTGCGTATGTTGCGTTGAAGGTCGTTAAGTTGTTTTTGTGGTATTTTATAAACTGAGCCTTAATTAGTGATAATTTGTGTTTTTTATATTATAAGAGATTTGAGTAACAATGACAACCATTGAGGTATGTTTTAATTTTGAAGATTTCACTATCTCAAAATTAAGCACAACACCAGTCTTAATTTAAAAAATAAAAATTATTATTCTATAGTTTAACTATTTGCAAATATAAAAATCATAACATTCGGTTGTCTTTCATGAGCATTTAAGTCCCAAGAGCCACTTTAGCGTCATTATCGCCACCGCGGGGCAATCGACACAATAACGGTCGTGCGAGGCGGGGCGAGCGACGATTATTTCCGTTAAAAACAATCTAATGGCTAAACTACTAAACTGTTATAATTTTCTGTAATTTTCGTACACATATCATTAGGTTTGTAGATATTCTATGTAATATATATATATCTAATTTTCTATTAACACCGCCTACTTTCTTTTTCCTTTCGGTCTCGATTAAGCGATAAGACCGCCCAATTGGACACCAAACCTACTTTTTGTTAGGTTATTGTTTGGTCTTTTTGATGGTGTTCAATAAAGTATAATAAAGTAATAAGGAAAAAAGAGAAAAGTGTGATTTGTCAAGTAGTGAAATATATTTAGCAGACATAGGTAACATAATACTACTTAAGCGAAGCCAGAATGGATCGCTAGTAAATAAATAAATTGATAAAGTTACCCCAACTCCTATATTTTTCTCGCATACAACCGAAATATTTCATTTTAAAGAAAGTTATAAATGCAAAGCGTTCAAATTTGAAATTTGCAATTCGCATGAGCAACTACGTCTAAAGACTCGTTTCAACTTGTATAAAGAGGATAGTTTCGTATTTCCCAACTTGTTTCTATTCGCATTTTAAATAAAATGTATGTATATTCTACTGATATAAAAAATTTACGAACGTATATATTTAGTTACTTCAAATCAAAATATTCTTTATTCAAGTAGGCTCAAAAATAACTTTTGAGTCGTCAGTAGTCTGTCCGTTGGTAACAAATCTACCACCGGTTCGGAAAAATGATTCTTCTGAGAAGAAACCGGCGAGAAACTCAACGGTTACTCCTTTAAACATAGTTTATGTACGTTTCAATGTGTTTAGCTTTCATGTGCAACTGGATTCAAGTCCAAACATCTTTGGCACTTAAATTATCATCAATATTATAATAAGCCTTTGTAATAGGACATTATTTACATATTTCTTAAAATTATGGGGAGGCAAACCCAGAAGTGACTACGGTATCTTATTAAAAATGAGTATGCTCAACCCGACAAATGACTTCTGAACCTTCTTCACTCTAAAATATAGCATTAAGAGTTTCTTTGTACTTCATGTATTAAAATTGTGTGTTTAACTCCATTTTCTGTATAAATGAATGTCATCACGGATATATAAAATGTTATTCAATTTATATCGCGACGGTACTATGAGAATTGATATTTCTTTATTTTCTCTTAAGGAGACGCGAGATCCCAATTATTATATGGCACGTATTTTTTACCATTTTAGCAGTTTCAACATCAGTGAATTTACTTACCTAACAGCAAATGCAGCTGCACTAAGTTAATATATGTAATGTCTCCAAAAATATTTACTAAATGTCCGCAAATGTTTGATAAAATATATTATACACTCTCGTTTAAATACCACTTTACAAGGCTAATTATTTATTCTTCACAACACAATAAAAGACAACTTCTTGTTACTCGTTGAACATACTGTACTCCCCGGATCACTTTGTGTATCGCAACCAGAGTTTATATCGGTAATATCCATTAATGGAGAGAAACATGGGGTGAAGATATACGAAAGAGTAGGGGAAAGGGGGGACACAGGAGACTGGCGGAGCAAAGAGGACTTTTTCTTAAATTCATACCAAACTTACCAAAATAAAATTGTGAATAACATGGCAACACTATACAGACGCCATTATTAATTGAACGAGGAATATCTTGATCGATTGTATATAATGACAAAAAAAATATTTTCGTATTTAAAATTTAAACGAAATATAGTCCTCTCTGCCCCATGTTTTTGGGGAAATTTTGTACCATTTAAAATAATTGGAAGACATCATATGTATCTATTTAAAGCGTAACATAAAAAAATAATTAAAGAAAAGTTGTAAAAATTGCGAATTGAAGGTAGATAAAAACGACATGATATCGTATTTGACTGTGAATTCAACTACCGTACCGGAGTACCTATGTGCCCCAAAATCTGCCGGACCTTTGTGCCCCAGAAATAGTAGTTCCAAAAAGGAACATGTGATAATATTAATTTAATGTAATTCTATTCAAAACTTTCCTAATATGTCGTAGTTTAATCACCAAATTCAATTTGAAGATAATTATTTAGTATATTTATTTGTTATAAACATTGGTTAACATTTTATTACAAACTTTCCATTAAAAACATTATTTTTTCGCTTTTTATTTATATATCAAAAGATATACCTCTCATGTGGGATCTCCGGTACCATCGATAAATTCAGTCAAAACGTCACGTCATTTTTATACCACGCCTCAACCTTCAACTCCAAAACTTCCAAATCATGAGTAATCCGTAAATAATTGCGAATATAAATTATTAATTACTTCTCTTTTTGAATCTATACAATTTAGCACTATTTCTCTTGAAAACAACTACTCCACAAGGCAGCTCGAAAGACTATCCTCTCAAAATTGTTCCGTACGTTAAAATTACCTCGTATTGCATAACATTTCGTAGTATCGCACAATGTTTTTTGTATTTTTAAATGTTGCCACTATATTACTCAATAACTCAAAACATTTTAAAGCTATAAGTGTTGTCAGTCAACTATCTAATCTAACATGCAACAACAAACTGTATCCCCTGATTTTGTTATCATTCGTTTTTTTTAATAAATTAGATGTCATTTTAAAGACGTATTCACGTGGAAGAGATACAGATGTATTATTTTAACACAGAAAGGATATCCTATCATATAATATAATGCTCACTTCAGCTATCTGATCATATTCCACTGCGTATGCAACGCAAATGTGATTTTGAACCACGTTGCAAATCCAATTTGTACTAGAGCTCTTATAAAATGTTCGTAGTGGATTTACCTAACCATTATTTATGGTTGAAATTGTGCATCGGGAGCTTCGGCGTTGACCTATTTCACTGTCATAAATTTTCCCTCATTTTTCAGTATTCCTATAAGAATATTTTCCGTGGTACGTATTTATTTGTATTGTAGACCACCTACCATATTTTAATGTAAGGTTTCCATTCGCCTAAAGGTTGAAATCGCTCCTTGTATCCTTAATTGTCTATGACTTTTGTAATATTTATGTATATTTGCCGTGTATAATAAACAGTGTTGGGTAGGGATTTAGGATCAGACATCCTTCCGGGTTCAGCGAACTGTATGGGTTTAGGGTTTCGATCGTCGGTTCTCGCAAGTTCAATCTTGGGTTCTTGATTCTTGGGGTTGTCAGTGTTCGGTGCTTGGGTCTTCAGGGTTAGGTGATTCCGGTCGTTCGGGGTTCTTTGTTCCAGGTTCAGCTCTTCGTTGTTCGCAAATCATCACAGTTCGCGCTTAATAAGTATCTACTGCGATTGGGAGACTAAGGTGAATGCGCCGTTACAAGTATATGGACTCTGTATACAACTCTCCCGATCGGCACGTATATGCGGCCGCGACGAGTGGGAGAGTGGGCGATCGCGGGTGCTGAGGTAGGTGCTGAAGGGGTGTCGCTTGTGGTTGAATTGAATTAGTCACCTCTGGCTATACGCTAGACTTGTTCCTCCCTTGACAAACAGTACTCTTTCTATTTATCTTTTTTACTGAATAACTTATTTGTTTAGTAAAAGGGAAAACGTAAAGTACTAACTACTTTTCAATCTTTACGTAGTATAAAATTAAGTCTCTTTCACTGTCTTTTAACTTAGATCTTTTAAACTATTCGACGTATTTTAATGCAATTTTCAGCAATATATAGAGTGATTCATTAGAAATGTTTATATGTATAAAAGCTAAATATTATAATAGAGAAAAGACGAAAAATTTAAAAATATGTAATGTAATGTCGTATCAATAGATATCGTATAGATAAATACACATTTCACCGTAATAAGAAACTACATGCGTTTAACATATTATCTCGCAATATTATAAAGGGAGAGAATAAATATTTTATAATCTCACTCGACAGGAAACATTGCGCGGTGAAACGTACGAACCCACTTTAATATTACTTAAAAAGTCATATGGTAAGTGCATTCATAAATTTCGCGTAGGTTTTAAGTTATATATGAAAAAATGTTCAAATTTGTTAAAAGTTACGTGAAATATTGAACTATAGTTTGCTAGACCTAGTAATTTGTAGTATAGTTTGCTATAACTATTCTTAAATTCATTGCATAGAACCTTTAAACCTATTCTAATAGCTCTCAAAAGAATGCGCCATAAAATTAATCGCAAATACGATCAATGAGCTATGTAATTATATGCTTGTAGAGCTTTTTAAGCCATTCATTCAATGTAATAAGTCAAAAGGCTGAAATGTTAGCGCGTGACTGTGATCAAACCTGATGGTATGTGATAATACAGTCTAAGCGCACTGATCTAGTAAAAGGTTTCTACACAGTATCGTATTGGAGCATAAATATCTTGATTGGCTGTACGTCTTTATTGGTAGGGTAGTAACTAGCCACAGCCAAAACCTCACACCAATCCAGACCCAGACATATTAGAAAATGCGATCGAACCCCAGCCTTTAGCTAAAAAACGAGTACTTGCACCACTGCCTTAGCGAGCCTGCCTTTCATTTCAACTGCCTTTCATTTAATAAAAATAATTGTAAAAATGTGTTGGATTGAATGAAAATTTGCCCACTCGAACCAATTTAATAACATTAATAGGAAGTCATGAAATCATTCATAAACCATCATAAATTATGTCATCAGTCAAAAACAATTCTCCACTTTCATGATATCTAGAGAGAAGTTGTACATATTATATATTCGAGAAAAATGAATGTTGTATAAATAAATTATATTCATAAATTCAGAAAATTCGGACCTTAGCGTAATCCGGGAAAACGAAAAAGGGAATGTAATATTTTTACTGGGGGATGCTATTAACTCAAGAGGCTTATATCCGTGAGCTTCTTTGAGGAGAGGGAAATTGGGCAGCTGACCTTTTCACAGTTGAGTAAAGAATAAAAAAAATGCAGTTTATCACACTCGAAATAAATAGGAATACATGATGTAGATTTACCTGATGTTATAGGAATCCCACTGCTATAGATAATTGCAGGTCTAGTAAAATAGCTGATACACTTTGGTAGAATATCTGGACTACATCGATTTCTATTGACATGGTTGGTAAGACAAGACCTTTCGCTGGAAGGCATAATTCGCAATGCTCACCAGCGGAAGGGAATGGATGGTAGGCAGAAAAAGGACAATTTGAATGGAAGAGGAGTTAAGAGATGTCTCTCTCTTAGTAGATCCCTCATATCTGAAAACAGTGGCCATCATCATCAAAGTAGCATCTGAAGCGGAGGATCTGTTTCCACCGGGTTTTAGTCCAGTGCCTCTCTTCTTCTTCTTATCTGTTACGCTCTTGACAGGGCAGCCGTGATTGCTATGAAGTTACGAAGGGGGCAGATGCTGTGCGCATCACGACGGCTCGCTATTTCTCCCTGCTCGAGGTCATCCTGCTGTATTCGTTCAATGAATTTCCCAGAGCAGACGTGATATTGTCAGTTCATTGAGTAGATGACCTCCCACGCGATCTGTTGCCTTCTACCTTTACCTGAACGACGAGGCGTTCAATAGACTGTTTATCAAGCCGAGAAACGTGTCAGGAAGTCAGGATGCGGGATTGTATTGAAAATAGACGCCGTTTTTCTGTCTTTCCACTTCTCGCATTGTCCACTGCTCAGCAGCGTATAAAAATATGGAAGATCAGCGTACTCACGAGTCTGGATTTAGTGGCCTTAGTGATGTTCGGTGCCACCATACTTTTTTCAACTTATCCATTGTTATTCTTGTAATAGCCATCCGTATTTTGACTTCGTCAATGCATCCGCCATTTGTAGATATCAGAGCCCCAAGGCAAATATATTATAGAACCACATCGTCTCTCTTATCTTTGAGTAAAATTGGAAGGATGATAAGTCTATTACTTGGTCGGTCCAAAATAACATTTCTAAGCTTTCGCTACCTGTGTACATAGCTTGGCTAAAATATGAAAGAATGCGTTGTTGGCATATAATGGACAAACTAGTCTTTATTTTGAGTAGGTTTAGAATTAAAGCATTGATGCGTTTCGCAATCCAAATTCTTTGCCTTTCTCTAGCTGGGATTGTGTTCAATCTATGCAGGAACATAACAAATATCAGGGCCGGATCAATGATCTTGGTTTTGATACCAATTACTCTCTTCTTCCAGATTTTGTTTAATCAATCAATCAATCAAACAAAAATATCTTTATTCAAGTAGGCATATTACAGCACTTTTGAATCGTCAAATTATATTTTTTTTCCACACTCTGATTCTAATATACATCTGATGACGGTACTCAAGATCGGCTTAAAATCTAAAGTTACGAGGGTTCCTTCGCGCCCTGATCCGAGAAGAACCCACAACAAACTCAGTCGGGTTTTTTTTTTTACCATCATCATTACAATAACAAATTAGTTTACTATATTTTAATTAAAATTAGAGCAATTTGTTCACTCCCAAGCGTTTCTATCGTCTAGGTAATCTTGCAACTTATAATACGATTTTTCTATCAACTTTCTTTTAACAAAGACTTTGAATTTATTAATTGACATCTTTAGAACGTCTTGTGGGAGTTTATTATAGAAACGTATACAGTTACCCTTAAATGAGTTGTTAATCTTATGCAGCCTACTAGAATTTATAACAAGTTTGTTTTGGTTTCGTAAGTTATATGATGTACATTCACTCTTTTTATTAAAAGAGTCAATGTTTTTATGTACATACAACAAGTTTTCTAATATATATACGCAGTGAACTGTCATTATGTTAACTGCCTTGAATTTGTTTCTTAAAAGGGGCATAGCATCATTTGCCACTCCAATTGGTGTTTTAATCTCAGAGGCGCATTTACTATCTTTTCACATTTGGGACCTATACCACTAAGTGGGCCTACACTTAGTGTTCGACTATGTTAATGCCATGAATGTTGGAGATTATATTAGTTAGCTAACAAAGCTTTGCAGCTTGAAAATGGTTGAGAGGTAGGAGGAGTAAATTTGCTCTTCACCTGCCTCTTTCCTAAGTTTCCATGCGGGAATTATCTGCAGTACCAGAGATATAGATAGATAGCATCTACCGATTCTCTGGTGTTCCACTAAAGGATGAGCAGGGTGTGGCTAGGTTCTAGAGGGTATTCTGGCTTACCAGGGAGGACCAACACTCCCGATTAGATTTTAGATCTGAACGAGGTGCGTAAAGGCATTTCCCAGCGCGAAAAATGCCAATACGCTGCCAGTTTAAAAAACATTAATGTTTTTACAACTCTTTCCCACCCAATCCAACACGCCTTGGTTTCTGGATTCCACGCCCAATGAAGGACAGCAGGATAACACCTAACAGAGGTGTTGGGTTCAAAATTTAGGAAATCGAATTTGTTTTGAATTAAATTGCAGCAGAAATCCGTTGACTATTCCTCTCTTTTCTCGTAGTCCAAGACGTCCAACTCTACTCGCGACTACATACTTACAGCAACATAGTGAAGCGTGATGACTCAATTCTACTTAATATCCATAAAATAAACTGAAACTTTGAAAATCACTTCAAAACATTCTTCTGTTCCTTTGTACGTAGAATTTAGACGATGTGATCTTACGTGCACATAAGTTCGCATTGTTATTCTACGTGGCAGTAAAACTTTTGCAAGGTGTAATAATAACTAAGTGAATTTCCCCATTCCACTCACTTAACTGAAGTCTTTTTCTGCTATAAGCACTTATATTTGATAAGTTATATTTTTTTACGATGAAAACTTAGGCGTGAAGTAGTAATAACCACATAACAATATCACTTTAGAAACATTTTGCTTATATACGAATCTAAATTTTTGAATCCTTAGAGTTATGATATTATTTCCAATGTACGATTGACGATGATATAAAAAAGAAAGAAGAAGCAATAAAGCATAGGCATAGGGTTCCCCGCCGACATCGTCATTAGTGGGTTCCATAATTCAACCTCCAAACTGTGGGCGTTAGCGGGTAATGTTGGTGCAATGAAACACTTTATTAAAACTCCGATTATAATGTCGAATCACTTAATGTTCCCGATATCAATTTACACACACATTAACAATAATAGATGGGAACGCGATACCGGCGGGCTATCACCCAAGAACTATCGAGCACACCGACGCCTCCCGACTCATTGACTCTGCCCAGCGCCAATAGATCGCGTAGGCGTTCCGCAAACTATTTGACTCTGACATATATATTCGTTGTAAAGTAAAATTGTATATTGATGAATCTAAGTATGTTTCTAATAAACTGAAAGCAAATAATTAAAAACTATGTGAAATAAAACTTTTATGTTAACAAAACTAAATCTATATTCCGGCTTAGTAAACTTTCCACTGCTACGAAATCGGTATCTACGCGGGTGAAACCGCGGGGCATTGTTAGTATCAAAATAAACCGATAAATAAGTTTATCAAGTACATTAAACAGTAAAATTTTGTTACCTATGATGCAAACGACAGTCTATTTCAGTGTACATCTGACATCTGCCCACGTTTTATGACTCGGTCCATTGATGTCACAGTTTTATGGTGAATACCCACATGTTTCTCGGATCGTATTCCTCACTTCCGTTGATGTAAAACAGAATCGTTAATGATGCGGTGACAATTTATGACATATACTAACAGTAAAATGCAATTTTGTGTATATATTTATGAATGTGACCTAGACGATGTCACTATTTCCCACATCATATTCATCTGCCTTAAAATCTGCCATTTTGTCAAGACATTACTCCTTTTTTATTGCTGACTGGTTAGCGCTTGACTTTAATCTCACCTATCTGAACAGACAATTTATCTATTATGGATTCTATACAGCGTCGTACGGGAATAGATCTCTTTGCTTGGCCAAGCCTTCCACAATTCCAGACTCTGATAAGTTAGAAATGCAATTTCCTAAAGTCGGAATCGAACTCAGAACCTCTGCTATCGAAACGAATGAATGCGCAAGCGAGGCATCTGTGTATTCGCTTTGCTAGCAGAGTCCTTGGTATCAATCCTCGGGAAGACAAATTTAGCGAATTGTATTTTCTAATTGGTCTGAATCTGAACTGCTGGGAGGCTTTGCCCGTGGCTAGTTACCGCCCTATCAGCAAAGACGTAACACCAAGTAAAGAGATTTATGTTCCGGTGCGATACTGTTTGGAAACCATAAGATGTAGACTACTTGTTACTAGACTACGGCGCTTCCTTTTGACTGTATCACTTAGCATCAGGTGTGATGACAGTCAAGCGCTAAGCCCTCAGCGATTAAAAAAGCTCTTATTCAGGCTTCTCTTCCCTCATTAAGACAACGAAACTTGGCAACATAAAATAAGTATCTGGCGCTTTTTTTCTCTAAATATGATGCTTTCCTGTTGAAGTCAAACCAAATTAGAGCAGCAATTTTAGTAGTTGTTAACAATTCGGTTCGACTACCGTTAATTACTTCAATATCCTTGAAATGAAACTTCTTTAGGCTTTTTATGGATGAAATGCATGATTAGCGTCATGAATATGTGCAGCATTTTTTGTGCGAATTCGTTTGAAAGTTAGGTAATTTTAACATTTATAAATAACAGGTGGCATTTTCATTTGCCACTCGTCATTTAATAATTAAATATACTATTTTTCATAAAATATATGTCGGAGAATAAGAGAGAAGGAAGCATCCATAATTTCCATACTGTGGACGTTTGCGGGTAATGTTGGTGCAATTAAACACTTTATTAATTAACTGAGATTATAATGTTCAATCGCTTAATGTTCCCGATATCAATTTACACAAACCCGATAGACAGATGGTGCCAGCGTTCCACGGACTATTGCACTCCGACATACAAATATAACATCAATTCTTTTTTCTAAATGTTAAATTCAAAAACAAAAGTTAATTTCTAATGTTGACTAAAAACATGTGACTATTTACAATTCGTCATTTGAGATTTCAATAAATTAATTAGCTTAAAATATAAAATAATAATATATCATAAATACTCTTTAGAAATTATAATTTTAAAAATAAAATTTATATAGTAATTATTAATTTACAATAATTGTATATAAATGTAATTGAGCTTAGATATTTTTTTCTATTTACAAAAATCACGAGTAGTTTTAATTTAAAATTCATAATTTTACGTTATTATTTTTTAAACAATGTAGAGTAAATGTTAATTAATAATTCTCTTGAAATTATTTTTTTGATTATTAAATTCAAATAATTTTTAATTATCAGCTGGCAATGCCAAGAATTCCAGAAACACTTTTATGTTAATATCGAAAAAAAAATTATAATTTGTATTAATCTTAAACGTTTTTATAATTTAAATATGTTAATGACAATTAAATTCATTAAATTCCTAACATATCTTCCTTTTTCCCTCGCTCTAAGTCTCGGAAATCTAAAGTTTTAGATTTGTATAAATATAAATAAGACTTAAAAATTAGTTTATCAAAGAAGTTTTACTTCTGACATGTGTACTTTATACGCACTCACAGAAAACTTTTCTTTTAAATTTAGGATTTTGTTTATAATTATTACATAACTGCAATGTCATTAAGTACGACGTCTTGAATCTTTACAGATTATATTGAAAAGTGAATATTATAACCAACTTCAGCTTCTCTCGTTCATCTTAAGAAATAGTAATTAAAGAGTGAAATATTTAACATCTGTCAGGCATCAAAGGTTTAATTTTGAAATTAATTTGCGTTTCAATAATTCGAATATGATGCCGAAGTATAAATGAGTGACGTTAAAGTTAGGAACGCCTGTTAAAACAATTATAGTTTCCAAGTTGTGAGACGTAAACGTGAAACTGCATCGAAAGTACTGATTGGCTTGTATGAAATTTACAAACTTTGAGCATTATATTGAGTTATATATTCATGTTTATTTGCTATTTCCTTTGATGTATGTTAATATAAGATTTATACTGTAGGTGAAGACAAACCTGAATAAGTTGGATCTGAAGGGAATCTATATTTTTATCACTTATCAAGCCTTTTATAACCAGTTGCCCAAATAGGCTGGTTAATATTACATTTGTGTTATTTTTAGAGAGTCCTACTGTGAGGTGTCGAAATATTTATCTTTCGAGCAATTAAATAATATTGTATCAAGCCTTTTTTAACCAATTTCCCAAATAGGCTGGTTAATATTATAGTTGAGTTATTTTTAGAGAGCCTCACTGTGAGGTGTCGAAATATTTATCGTTCGAGCAATTAAATAATATTGTATGAAGCCTTTTTTACCAGTTTCCCAAATAGGCTGGTTAATAATACATTTGAGTTATTTTTAGAGAGCCTCACTGTAAGAGGTTGAAATATTTATCGATCGAGCCCTTAAATAGTATTGAAATAAAGAAGGAAGGACACTGTTTGTAAACATATGTTTATAACTTTTTTGCGTGCACTTTAACGTTTGCGTAAACGGTTAAAGTGCACGCAGCGGAGGATGCAAATCCAACTTTAAAACGTTCCTCATCGATGCACCACCCCTATTCATCTAAGCGTGATATATAGTCTTCCTCATTAAAGAGGTTATCTATCAGTGAAAGAATTTTTGAAATTGAACCAGTAGTTTTAGAAATTCACGCGTTCAAGAAAATATATATAGAGCTGAATATATTGTTGATATTCATCAACGCAAATTTTAGTTGATGTTCCAGAGACGTCAGTAATTATTCTAGGCAGAAATGACCGACACCAGCTAGAAATATTAATAAATTCACGCCAAGGAACCCTTTCCTTGTTGACCATCAACTTTCTAATTCGCAAACCACACAAATAAGGGCGAAGTCAGGGTAAATAAAGTGTCAATTAAGCCTACATTGGCGTAAATTGTTCAGAGAATTAACGGTATTAATTTGGGCTCTCTAATTTGATTCTGAGGGCTCGTGTAAGTGTTTGCTGTTCACTGATGTGTACATTGACCCTTGGATTATTAGGGAGATAACTTTAAACTGGATTGTTTTTATTGGTGACGAAACTATGGCTGACGAAACGTCCTGGCCATGCTGGTTAAGTTTTCTTAAAATTCCCGATGTTTCGCGTTAGTTTCGTAAGTTTTGCTTTCATAAAGACCTTGTCTTGACTATAACAAACAGTACAAAAAAAGAATTATCGAAATTGGTCCAGCAGTTCACTCGGGATGGCGTGACATAGGGAAATAGGGACTCATTTTTATATATATACTAACTGAAACAGCAAATTTAAAAACACTTAAGATTCAATAAATAAAAAAGCTCCATGATAATTGTATAATGTTTCAACTTTAGCAAAAAAATGTGAACAAAAGTAACCATATAGTTGCGATCAGAAATTGTTGGTTGTCAATGTCAGAGACAAATGAAAAAAGAACAACAACTTTTATATTTAAAATGATTTCTGAACGACGGAACCAACATCAAATGTTTGACAGATAGAAATAGTTTCTGTGAGAAAGCAAAATCGTTGTTTTTTCTATAATTCAAGCATTTTTTTCCATATTCACTCAGCAATTAAACTTTCTCTGGATTTCCACAAATAATTCAAAACCAAAATTAGCCAAATTAGCCCAGCCGTTCTCGAGTTTTAGCAAAATTAACGAACAGCAATTGATTTTTATATATATGTCGGAGAATAAGAGAGAAGGAGGAGCATAAAGCATAGGGACGTAGGGTTCTCAGCCGACATCGTCATTAATGGCATCCATAATTCAATTTTCCATACTGTGGGCGTTGGTGGGTAATGTTGGTGCAATCAAACACTTTATTAATTAACTCAGATTATAATGTCCAATCACTTAATGTTCCTGATATCAATTTATAAAAACTCATTAATAATAACTAGGAACGCGACAAATTCCAAAATCGACCGCACCGGCGGGCCGTCTCCCGAGAACTACCGAGAAACGCACGCCGGATTCCCTGGGTTCTTCTCAACTTTAGTTGAGGGTTGCGGGCCTCGAGGCAGTGCCTCCTTACCCTGGCATCTTCCTCAGACATTTGATGTCTGGTATTTTGTTTTGCCCGCAATCATACGGGCTGGTTACCGCTGGCTACGCTAGCAGGTCCATTCTAGTCACGGGGGTGGATCACACCGCCAACTTCCAAACTCCGGGCAAATATTGAGAAAATCTTAATAGAAAACTCAATATTGATATTTGAATTGGAATTGTTCTTGGGTGCTGCCTGGCAATGCCGTGGAGGTGTATGTGTGGGAAGTTGTCCGCGTGGCGGAACATATTCCTCGCCAAGTTTCGGACGAACACCTCCACGGTGGGCGTCCTGGTGTCACGGTGGATGACGTCATTTCTGACGTACCTCGGAGCTCCTTCTATCACACGTAGACACTTGTTCTGCTGGATCTGCAGCCTACTCCTCTGGTACCCTGAGCAGAAATTGTACCAGGCAGGAGCCGCATACGTCAGCGAACGTAGGCTCCGTAGACCTTCACGCGCGCCGAATTGTCACTATTGACTCTGCCCCATGCCGATAGACAGATGGCGATAGCGTTCCACAGACTATTGCATTCCGACATATATATTAGGCAACCAAAAAAGTTCGTGCGGGTTTTATTTGTTGCATAATTATAATAAAGTAAATAAGCACGAATGATTGCATTTGACACGGCCATACTGTACCTAAATTTTCAAGGTTTTATTTAAAGGAAACAAACTTATCTAACATATTTAATGATACTCCTTAATACCAGCTATTAAATGTACTAAAAATTACTCCACTACTTTATCTTGCTTGCGATATACAATTTATATAAGAAAACAATAAATGAAAACCGCACGAACTTTTTTGGTTGTCTAATAGATAGATTCCTGAAGGATATAACACTTAAGACTTCGTACTGTGTAAAGCTACCGCAAACGATACTGAAAATTCCGAGTATTATGAGAATGATGTGGTTTTATTAATTTTATGGAGCCGTGAAAGGGTGCCGGAAACCTCACGAAAGGCTTAATTAATAAAACGTGGTAGCGTCTAATTAAATTTCTAAGCTATACAATATATACCCTTTATGACACCGACTTTACAAAGGCACTTAGATGCCCTCAGTGTTTACGTGGGGAATTTATAAATTACTAGCTGTTATCAGAGTAATTCCAGATGCATTTTTATCTGAAATAAAAGTGACCAAAGTTTTTAGAATGTCAACCATCACCAGTGAAAGTTTCTCTAAAACCCGTGTAACCGTTTAAGAGCAGTAACGCCCTCGATGGCTCAGTGGTTCGACCCTCGGTAGGACGAATTTAGGAAGTCGCATTTTATAATTTGTGAGTATGGACTGGTCTGAATTACCAAGCTACCAGCAAAGACGTACCAACAATCAAAAAACGATAGAGGTGTATTGCCTCTCACTAGATTAGCGCGCTTCCATCTTAGACTGTATCCTCATTTATCACACTCAAACGTTAATCTATCAGTAATCAGTAAACAAAAATTTTAACAAAAAAAGAACCGCCTTTAAATCAAACTGTTACAAATATATTTGTCGGAGTGCAAGAGTCTGTAGATCGCTGGTCCGTGTGTAATAGTCGGTGGAACGCTGGCGCCATCTGTGTATCGGCGTGGGGGCAGAGTCAATAAGTGGCAGTCCGGCGCGTCTCTCGGCAGTTGTCGAGTGGCGGTCGGCCGGAGTGGTCGACTATTGAAACTGTCGCGTTCCTAGCTATTAATGTTAATGAGTTTGTGTAAATTTATATCGGTAACATTAAGTGATTAAACAGTATAATCCGCGTTTATTAACAAAGTGTTTTATTGCACCAACATTACCCACGAACGCCCACAGAATAAGAAATTAAATAATGGAGCCCATTAATGACGATGTCGGCGGAGAACCCTACGTCTCCGTGCTTTGTGCTTCTCCGTTCTCTCTTATTCTCCGACATATTAATATGCACTTGGCATGACACCTTGGCTGACACCGACTCCAAATATAAGAATACGAAGATCTCTAAAAAAGAATGCGCAATTATTTTTTACTTTTTAGAGCATATTAATATATTTGTAAGAGTTTGTTTTGAAGGCGGTCCTTTTTTTGTTGAAATTTTGATTCATTTTAACTTTTAGTGGATGTTAAGTAAACCAACAAATATGTCTGAATATTGGTAAGGTCATTGGTGATTCTGTGAAGGTGATTACATACATATATACATAGCCTCACACCTCATCCCCATAGGGGTAGGCAGAGACCACGTCCTACCACTTGCTACGATCCTTGCATATCTCCTTCGCATCTTTCATTCTCATTAAATCTTTCATACAAGTTCATCGGTTTAGAATACTCTTGACCTGGCCCTTGTTTAAAATGTCTTGGATTTGGTCCAGGAACGTTCGCCTTCGTCTTCCCCTTCCAAATTTCCCATTCACTCTTGACTCATAAATCCTTTTTGTCAGTCTCCTTTCATTCATTCTCTCTACATGCCCAAACCATCTAAGCATACCTTTCTCAATTTTAGTCACTACATCTTCTTTTTTACCACATCGTACTCTTATTACACTATTTCTTACATTAAATTTTATTGTATTTTTTAAAATAGTTTGGTAAATGACACATATATTTTGTAATATGTAAAGAATAAAAATTACTTACTGTATTATTGGTAACTGTAGGTTATCCTATAGATATAAATACATATCATCCTATATATATGCCTGCCAATCCGCAGTGGAGCAGCGTGGTGGGTCTATGCTCTAAAAAACCCTCGCTCCTCGGAGTGAGGAGGCCTGTGCCCATCAGTTGGACGTTAATGGGCTGCTACTTACTTACATATCATCCAGGGCTTTATTGTCGATCTTCCTAAGATATGCAATTCCGTAGTAGGTATATTAATTTGATCTATCACATAAGGTTTAGGTGCTTTTATATATATATATATATGTGTGTGTGTGTGTGTGTGTGTGTGTGTGTGTGTGTGTGTGTGTGTGTGTGTGTGTGTGTGTGTGTGTGTGTGTGTCGGAGTGCAAGAGTCTGTGGAACGCTGGCGCCATCTTTGCATCGGCGTGGCGGCAGAGTCAATAAGTGGCAGTCCGGCCCGTCTCTCGGCAGTTCTCGAGTGGCGGTCGGCCGGAATAGTCGACTATTGAAACTGTCGCGTTCCTAGCTATTATTGTTAATGAGTTTGTGTAAATTGATATCGGGAACATTAAGTGATTGAACATTATAATCCGAGTTAATTAACAAAGTGTTTGATTGCACCAATATTACCCACGAACGCCCACAGAATAAGAAATTAATAACGATGTCGGCGGAGAACCCTACGCCCCTGTGCTTTATGCTCCGCTCCGTTGCTCTCTTATTCTCCGACACATATATATATAGATATATATTATACATAAAAACCTTTCTCTTGAATCAGTCTATCTATTCCTGAAATCTGCATTAAAATCATGCAGCTAAAGCGACTTCACTTTGTGAAAATGATGTATTGGACAAGTTTTGCTGTAAATAATTATAGTATAGTATTCGGACCGTTGGTTTGTACGTCATTAATTCTGTATTTTGTTACTAACCTTGTAATTACTCGCTCACGTTATCAGAAAAATCAATAATATCCTGTTTTCTAGATAACACACATGTTGATACCGTTGCTACTGTGACATATCTTTTTAATATTAACACAGATAAAACGAAATTAATAATGCAGTAAAGGGACTCGCGACAGCTCATTATTTCTAAAAATCAATATGATGTAACATATACGCTTTGAATTTCCCGTTCATGCAAAATTCTACTAAAAATATATGAAGCTGGATTTGTGCCTGACTCCATCTGTCAACAGTTTTTTTATACAATTCTTGTTATTTTTTCAAAGCAATTTGATATACATACGCTTGAAACTTCACGTTTTCATAGAAAACTGTATAAAATTTATGTTATGTTACCTAAACGTTTGTGTATTCGTATTCACCATTAGAAAGCTGCATTTTCACTGAGCGATATAGGCGACATATTACTTTCTAAAAAAATAGGAAATTCCTTATAAAAATGCACTAATGTAACAACTCGGATGGGCAGCGTTCGGAAAACTACGGGACATCTTTTCATCCATAATTCCTCAGTGCCTGAAGACTAAGGTCTTCGAACAGTGCGTGTTGCCAGCGATTACATATGGTTCCGAGACATGACCGCTGACTATGGGGCTCGTAAGAAGACTCAGAGTCATTCAGTGGGCAATGGAGAGGGCTATACTCGGGCTTTCCCTAAGTGATCAAATCAGAAATGAGGAAATCCTTAGGAGAACTAAAGCCACCGACATAGCCTATCGAATTGCAAAGCTGAAGTGGCAATGGGCAGGGCACATAGTTCGCAGAACCGATGGGCGTTGGGCCCGAAGGTGCTAGAGTGGCGGCCTCGCACCGGAAAACGCAGCGTCGGCAGACCCCCCACCAGGTGCACCGATGACATCAGGCGGGTTGCTGGCAGCCGCTGGATGCAAACGGCGCAAGATCGGGCCCATTGGAATTCCTTAAGAGAGACCCTTATCCAGCAGTGGACGTCCATCGGTTGAGACACCGACGACAACGACGAATGTAACCCAGGGTGTGAAAAAACTAGTTACATAAAATCTGTCATCGCGAGCGATGCAGAAACTACTGATGATAGAACAAAAAAAAAAGTTTTACAATATTATAGAACGTATTAACATCTACAAAAAAGTCAGCGATGCCATATGTCCAACTACTGGAGTTATGCCACTATAACCACTTTTAAAAATTTTGAAAGTAATTAAAAGTGCCGACAATAATCAAACCATATTATTCATACCTCTGTATTAATAATTATCCTATTAAAATATTTTATTACAGTCCGATTCAATACCTGTCAATTGCTTTTTAAATTATTAAAATCGGATGTTCTATTCCAAAGATACAATGAATTTAAAAATGTTAATATAAAAAATATTGTAGCGACCCTTATAATTGGGCCTGCGACTGGTGGGTTAGCGTTTATTCCAAGGATACCTATGCTCTTTTAATTATTATTCACCGATTTAAAAAAAATTCTTTTATTACCTGTATAGTATTTGTAAATTTGCTAATGTCGGAAATTCTATGTAAATAATGTTACGAATTTATAAATGTTATATTCGTTGTAAAGTAAAATCTGGATATTGATTAGATTATGAATGTAAGTGTGTATCTAATAATCTGAAAGGAAGTAATTGAAAAATAAGTGAAATAAAACTTTTTTGTTAAGGAAAATAAATGTATAAATTAGTAAATTTTCCACCGTCACAAGATCGGTATTAACGAGAGTTAACCCACGAGACATTGCTAGTAAAGCTATAAATACATGGAAACAGTGCGTTAAGATAGAGATCTGAGAGATAATCGGAAAAATTGCATGTGCTTGACGATTCCTCACGAATCTGACCAGCCTATCTCACACTCTCAAACAAAATGTGGCGCTTTATAATATTAATTTAGGCATTTATTGCTAAAGTCGGTTTTAATTCAGGTTGAAAGGCAATTGCCTCCTTTTATAAGGTGTTTTTTGGTTTTTTGCCGAGTGAATTAAAACTCTACTTAGCAGTGTGGGACTCGCTGGACAATCAGAATACCCACTAATAATTCCCTCTATATCTAATGGATGTGGGCCCAGAAGTTCGCCTATGCATTCGGCTGCTTTCAACATAAGGTTCGAGTAAGCTGGAGCATGTAGGCGTCTATACGACTACCGCTCCTCACTCTCCTCAACTCCTTCTATAAGGCAGAAAGAGGCACAAGAGAGGGAAAAAAGATCACGGTGGATGCTACTCCACCCCGCCTGAGCTATTACGTCAGAAATAATCTAAATACAAAAATTCAGCTCTCCAGCCAACTGCCTCATTGGTCTAGTTATTAGCATGTTCAGCTACAGAGATGACTCCTGGTATGTGCATATTGGGTCTTCTATTAAGATTTTCTCAGTATTTGCTCCAAGTTGTGCAGTTGGCGGTGTTTTCCACTGGTCTTTCTCCAGTTCCGCTTCTGATGGAATAGAGAGTGCCCTTGTGTACCTCGCCTGCTAATCTATGCTCTTAAAAGCCTCTCTCCTATGAGCGAGGAGGCTTGTGCCCAGCGGTCGGACATTAACAGACTGCTAATTACCTACTTCAAAATTCCATATGTTTAAAACAAACTTTTAAACTCTCGCAAGGGTTTCATTTCAAGAAGTCATACTACCGTAAAGGCGTTCCGTGCATTTGTGCATTTCATTCCGCTACATTTTGCTTTGTGATATACATTTTCAAATTGCTAGAAGAGATCTCACCTACCTCACAAAAATTCCTTTGTTTTATGAACAAACTTTGAACTATTATTTTTGAAATTAAGCCTTTTGATTGATATTGAAATAAGTAAAGTCCGCGTGGTAAATCGCACAAAAAAAATTCTTATATATAAGATGATCAGAGGTATGAATATGATTGGATTATTGTCGGCACTTTTATTAACTTTAAAATGTAAAAAGTAGTTAAAGTGGCATAACTACAGTAGTTGGAGATATGGTATGCAGGACTTTTTTGTACATATTAATACGTTCTATAATACTGTAAAACTTTTTTTTGTTCTATCATCAGTAGTTTCTGCAACGCACGCGATGACAGACTTTATGTGACAAATTTTTTCACACCCTGGGTTACATTCGTCGTTGTCGTCGGTGTCTCAACCGATGGACGTCCACTGCTGGACAAAGGTCTCTCTTAAGGAATTCCAATGGACCCGATCTTGCGCCGCTTGTATCCAGCGGCTGCCAGCGACCCGCCTGATGTCATCGGTGCGAGGCCGCCACTCTAGCACCTTAGAGCCCCAATGTCCATCGGTTCTGCGAATTATGTGCCCCGCCCCTTTGCCACTTCAGCTTTGTAATTCGGTAGGCTACGTCAGTGGCTTTAGTTCTCCTACGGATCTCCTAATTTCTGATTTGATCACGTGGAGAAACCCCGAGCATAGCGCTCTCCATTGCCCGCTGAGTGACTCTGAGTCTTCTTACGAGCCCCGTAGTCAGCGGCCATGTCTCAGAACCATATGTAATCTCGTTTCTTTAGAAGAATGTTGACATAACTAAAAAGAGATTTATAGAAGAGGTGTTTAAAAATTAAGCATGTGTAAATCAATCATTGACATAACAAAAAAAATGAATTGTGTTATTCACAGGCCTTTAAAGAATCAAATATAAAATCATTATTACTGTACTGCCTTTTGTAGGAATAATAAGGTAAGCATCATGTTTTGATAGCTATATGATTTAAACAAAATATACATCGAGATGTAAAAAATACCTCTAAAACGCGAGTTGACTGTTTATAAGTAAGGGTCAACAAACTATTTACCTAAAGCACTGATTTGTTAAGAAATACCCTATTATGGTAAATGTAAGTATTAATAAAAAGTTAAAATAAAATTATTCTTTATTCGAGCAGGCGCAAAAAGCACTTGAATCGTCAGTAGTCTGTCCGTTGGTAACCAATCTACCACTAGATCGAAAAAGTTTTTAAAAATATTAGAACTTAAATCAAATCAAAATATATTCAAGACCTATTACAGCATTTTTGAATCGTCTAATATATAAAGCTAAAGTTACGAGGGTTCCTTCGCGCTCTGGTCTGAGAAGAGTCCACACAAACTCAGTCGGGTATTTTGTATTTTTTTTTGCTACCATCATCATTATAATATCATATTAGTTTAATATATTTCAATTCAAATTAGAGCAATTCGTTCACTCCTACGCGTTTCTATCGTCTAAGTAATCTTGCAACTTATAATATGATTTTTCTATCAACTTTCTTTTAACAAAGACTTTGAATTTATTAATTGAGATCTCTAGAATAAGAGATTAGCCAGAAGTATAATGGAATACTGTTCTGTAAATGGAGGTCCCATTCATCATTTTCTTGCCCTTATCCCACTAGGTGGAGTGGGCACAGCATGTTTCCTTTCGCCACTTCACTCTATCCGTTGTCATTTCGTCATTCACACCCCTTACACACATATCCACTTTCACACAGTTCATCCACACTTTTTTTTGGTCAACCTCTCACGGGCCTGCCGCTTACCATCACATTTAGGGCCCTCTTGCATACATACATGGCTTTCCTCCCTTCTCATGATATGACCATACCAGGATTTCTCGGTCACTGGTGCTACTTTCACACTAATATACTAATTGCTAATATTATCTAATTTTGTCACTCCACACATCCATCTCAACATTCGCATCTCCGGTGCATGCAATTTCCTTTCATTCTTCCCTTTGGTGGCCCAGCAGTCTGCTACAAATTGGAAGCGCGTTAATCTGGTAAGAGGCGATGTACCCCTTATGGTTTCTACACAGCATCAAACTGGAACACAAATCTCTTTGTTTGGCGGTACGTCTTTGCTGGTAGGGTGGTAACTAGCCGCGGCTGAAACCTCCCATCAGTCCAGACTCGACAAATTAGAAAATACGATTTCCTAAATTCGTCCTACCGGGGATTGAACCTGGGACCTCCGCTAGCAAAGCGAATACTCGCACCACTGCGCCAGCGAGGCCGTCAAACTCTTTAGAAAATCGCCAAATCCTTTTAGATCTGCTGTTGACATGTAAACTTTTAAATGGTAAAATAGACTGCCCTCATTTGTTCTACGTGCTACGTGCGTGCCAAAACAGTTCTACGTGCAAACTCAACCTTACCCAGATTGTGTAAAATAATAAATAATATAGTAGTGGTAATGGTAATCCAACTCGGTTGGGCAGCCTTCGGGAGATTACGGCAGATCTTTTCGTCCAATATCCCTCAGTGCCTGAAGACAAAGCTCTTCAAACAGTGCGTGTTACCAATGATGACCTACGACTCTGAAACGTGGTCGCTGACTACGGGCCTCATACGAAAGCTCAGAGTCACTCAGCGTGCGATGGAGAGGGCTATGCTCGGAGTTTCTCTACGTGATAAAATCAGAAATGAGGAGATCTGTAGTAGAACCAAAGTCACCGACATAGCCCTACGAATCGCGAATCTGAAGTGGCAATGGGCAGGGCACATAGTCCGACGGACTGATGGACGTTGGGGTCCGAAGGTGCTGGAGTGGTGACCCCGCATCGGACAGAGCAGTGTAGGTAGATCCCTCACAAGGTGGATCGATGACATAAAGAGAGTCGCCGGTAGCCACTGGGGCCTTTTGGGCATCATTTCGTGAGACCTATGTACAGCAGTGGGCGTTCATCAGTTGAAGCGACGACGACGAATGGTAGTAACCATAGGTTATTTTTAATTTTATCTATATACTATTTTTGTTGCTTTGTATCCTTTTTTGCTTTACTTTTTTTGTTAGTTAATCTTCTGTTTACTTTTAAGTGACAGCTAAATTTATATACAACTAGGCTGTAAAATAAATCTATGTATCAGTGTAAGTTATTGTTAGTAAACTTAATAAATAAATAAAATTTGATTACACTGAATCGAAACTATTTTCAAGTATAGTTTTTGTAGGTTTGATGTATGTCTTAAAATAATCCAAAACTTACCCATATTTAAGATAAAGCTGTGTATATAGTAAATAAAATAGAATACAGTACCTGTCGATTCTTCGCTATCAACATCCATAATCACTAGTTCATATTATCCTGAATCCAAACACAAACACAGTTTTAACGGTTATTCACTAACACCTTATATAAATACCCATTCACTGACACACTTGTCACATTGTCTTTGATCAGAGTCTTTGCCGAAAATAAAGAAATATATGTTGGTTTGATAAAACGATTACGTAGTGGTGATTTTTAATGATAAACGTCGGCACAAACGGCCTACTACAATAAAATATTGTACACACTACCTAAATCACTGGTGAACACTAGTGTTGTGCGGTTACGTTGCAAATATCGATGAAAACTGTACAATGCAATCCCTATATAAGAAAATTTAAGATAATATTCGTGTTATAGCATGCAATTATTAATATTTTTGTATAAAATAACATGGAATAACGACTATTAATTATATAAATTTATTACTGTTTTACATAACCGTAGAAAAACGTTGCTAGAATGGAATTTTATTTCTTTTGCAAGTTTTTGTTATGTGTGGTTATATTATATATGTTATTGTTTTGGATTTAGATAGCTTATTAATCAAGGAAGACTGTAAGCTATATAAAATTAGGTTACGAATAATAGGAGTGGAATACTAATGAAAAATGTTGAAAAAACGGGGATTTTTTTTACTATTGCAAGCATTCCCTGTGTGTGTTTTTGTATGTTATATAAAATGTTATTTTTTTATCTAGATTTCTTATTTATTAAGGAAGCTTTAGGATATATAACATTACGTTAAGACTAATAGGAGTAGAGCGTCAATAAAATTTCCTCGTTTTTGCAACATTTTTCATTGGTGCTCCACTCCTATTAGTCATAACGTTATGTTTTAAAGCTTATAGTCTTCCTTGATAAAAAAAAACTATCTTAATCTAAAAGAATAACATATTATGTTATATAAAATACGCAGCACACGCAACAAAAACTTGGGAAAGGAATAAATTTCCCCATTTTTGCAACATTTTTCATTGGTGCTCCACTCCTATTAGTCATAACCTTATGATATATAGTCTATAGTTATACTTGATAAATAAGCTATCTAAATCTAGAAGAAAGACATATGTTATATAAAATAAGTAGCGCACGTAAGGAAAGCTTGCAAAATGAATAAAATTACCCCGTTTTTGCAACATTTTTCATTGGTGCTCCACTCCTATTAGTCATAACCTTATGATATATAGTCTATAGTCTTAATTGATAAATAAGCTATCTAAATTCGAAACTATAACATATATAATATAGCACACGTAGCACACGCAGAAAATTTGGAAAAGGAATAAAATTTTCCCGTTTTTGCTACATTTTTTTTATAGCTAACAGATTAGCGCTTGACTGTGATCTCACCTGATGATAAGTGATGATACAGTCTAAGATGGAAGCGCGCTAATCTGTTAAGAGGCGATATATACCTCCTTACGGTTTCTACACAGCATCGTACCGGAACACAAATCTCTGTTTATCGGTACGTTTTTGCTGGTAGGGTGGTAACTAGCCACGGCCGAAGCCTCCCACCAGTCCAGACTAAGACAAATTAGAAAATACAATTTCCTAAATTCGTCCTACCGGAGATCGAACCAGAGACCTCCGCTAGCAAAGCGAATACTCGCACCACTGCGCCAGGGAGGCCGTCAAAATATTGATGCTGTGTTCTTATTCATCGTAATGCGATGTTGTATAACATATAGCCTTCCTCGATAAGTCTAAATCTAAAACTAAAAGAATTCTTCTATTAATACAAACAGTTTCTGAATTAATCACATTCAAAAAACACATACAATATATGACGCTTGTACAGACATAGTTTTCAGCTGTATTATATCAAATTATATAGAATTGTTTCAAAACTAAATATACAAACACTTTAATTCGATATTTTTATGCTATTTTTTTAGGGTCAGCTATGTAACAAATAGCATGTAGCTGTGAAGTATGTCGTAATGTAAATATTGTCTATAATATCGACGACTCAGCGTACAATATCCGTTGTCACACGACACTCTTCAAAACAATACAGTATCTATTCAAAAAACGCTTGTCTGTGCCTAACAACGTTTTTATTAATAAATTGAGTCAGCTTTTACATTCTTACTAACATTTAAACGTAGTATCTTTCTTTTAACCTGTACATTATAATCTACAGTAATATTATAAATCTGAAGAATTTGTTTCTGTAAACGTGCTAATATCGGAAACTACTTGTGTGAATTGTAAAATTCTTCTTATTTTATATAGCTTATTTATCTAGAAAGACTATAGGCTATATAACATCTCTTTAAAATAAATAGGAGTAGAACATGAAATAAAATTAGAGCAAAAACGGGGAAAGTTCTTCACTTTTGGGAGCTTCAATTACGTGCATTGCGTAAACTGTTAACGTTACATAAAAATCATGTAATACAGAATTGTTCCTCTTTAAACGATCTAAAAAAAAGTTCTTCATAGCATATTTCTATCATTTACCGTTTACTCGCTATAACCTTTTATATGGTAATCAAATATAAATAGGAAATTACACGATTCAGCTAGTAAACTATATTAGCTAGTATGTTAAATTATTATTTGTATTATACTAACTTCGTATCATATTTGAAAATATCCAAAATACATCTTATTCTAGTCCATTAACATGTAAATTAGACATAATTAGGCAAAATAAGAACGGCCATAATATCTGATATACATTTTTGTAAAGTAAATTAAGTCAAATACTTCCTTATATACGTCACTGTTGTGTAACTGTTTTTTGTTTACTTCTATACAAAAAATATGTGTTACGTTTTCATTTTCACGTTATATAATAATATATAGAGTTATTAATAACGGTTTATATAGATTTATTTAATTATTAAGTCCGATACACGTCAAATTTGCGATTAACTGAAATATCGCTGTAAGAACTTAATAAGTAACGATTTCTATGTTATTTTTATCTAAATATATATATATATATTTTTAATTATAACGAGAAATATTTCATTGTGTTGATAATTACGGTTTATAAATATTAATGACGTCCAAAAACGGAAAAGATTTATTCTAAATGAAAAATCACTGTCATCTGCTACTTTTGCAAGGAAAACGTTCACAATTACTATTTTTTAGTTTATTTTTATTTAAAAATGTACGCTTTTCATTTGAATTGAATTAATTATAATATGAGTTCAATACACAAACAAGATCTGCGATAACTCGAACTATCACTGCAACTTGTAATATGTCACTTTTGCAAGAACTTTCCTTATTAACTGACCATTTTTCTTTATTTTCATTTAAATATATGTTTTATATTTTAATTTTAATTTAAAATAATATATTTTGTTATTTATAACGATTTATACAGATTCATTAATTTATTATTGCATATAAGCAACAAGATTTGCGATCAACTGAAAATCACTGTGAATTTTTATCTAACACTTTTTTTCATAACTTGCCTTTAATAAGTATTTTTTTACAATATTTACATTTAAAATGTGTGTTAATAATTACGATTTTTATTGGTATATTTATTTATTATTTTCGGAACACAAGAAGGTTAGCTGTCAACTAAAATATCACGACGAATTTTTATCAGACACTTTATAAAGAAAAACACGTAAAATTATCAACATTAGGTAAAGGTTTTGTATTAAAATTTTCATGGTACGATATGCTAAATCATTAATAATGATATATTTCGATATATTTATTTATTATGACCGAAATATAAGGCTTTCGCTTAACCGATATATCACTGTAAGTTGTCCGTCACATTTGTAAGCAATACATGTAAAATTATTGATTTTTCTTCAATTTTTTTTAAAATACATATGTTTTATTTAATATATAAAGTTATTAATTATGTAGTACATCGATATAATTATCGATTCGTTGGTCCGATACACAACAAGACTGGAGGTCGACTGATAAGCGTCCGCGCATGCCGTCGTCACGCATGTGATGTACATCGTGTTATATTATGTTTTATGTCGGTTGTGTGTTTATTTTATTCAATTCTAGGCGTAAATGTTACTCGTATTTGATACAACGATTAGTATTTTTAATGATATATGTTTCAAACTGACGTTTCCGTGGTTTAATAACATACTTATAGTCGAAATTCGACTGTAAATATTTTAATTATAAAGGTAAGGTAATTAGCAGCTCATTAACGTCCCACTGTTTAGCACTGGCCTCTTTAAGCATAGAAGAGAAGGTTAGCAGGCAATTAAATGATTGCCTTTAAATATCCACAGTCTGACTCATCCGGGACACCAAGGATGAATGTGAAAAGGTTTCCTCTGGGTTTTAGTGGGTACTGTAAGGTCTTGATAAGTCCCACATTTCCAACCTTCCACCTAACGATAAAAAAAACAATAAAATCATAGATAAAAGCTATATACTGGTTAAATTATAAGTTTGAACTTTATTAAAGTTCTTCTGTCAAAGACTTATACTTCTATCGTAAAGGCTACACTGTTAATTTGCCTATTTGTTTTACATCAAATTTTATGAAATTTAAAGATAAAGATTATTACATTTTAATATTTAATAGTAGAGGTAGAAAAAGGTAAGTAGCATCCCATTAACGTCCCACTGCTAGGCACAGGTCTCCTCTTTCACAGGAGAGCCCTCTCTCCTTTAGAGCATAGACTCGCCACGCTGTTCCACGGCGGATTGGCACAAGTGCTCTCTCTATTCCTTCACTCTCATAGTCCAATGTGGTGGAAATCCGACACGATGGGGAGAGATCAGTGCTGTCCTAGGCACGGGGGTGGAGCACACCGCCAACTACACAACTTCGGGCAAGTATTGAGAAAATCCTAATAGAAACCTCAATATCGATTTTGGAATTGGCTCAACCCAGGATCTCATGTCTGTAGTAGAATATGCTAACCACTAGACCAATGAGGCAGCAACTAATTAATTAATGATACGAAACTTCTCTGTACAATATTATAAAAACTCTTTCATCGTTTGTTTGGTATCTGAAAAACGATATTAATCTATTCTCTATTTGACCATAGACTATAATAATAAATATGATAGATGGAAGCGCGCTAATCTGTTAATAGGCAATTTACCTGTTATGGTTTCACATCAGCTTCTTATGGGTACACAATATTATTGCTTGGCGGTATACCTTTGCTGGTAGTGTGATAACTATACACGGCCGAACCCTTCCACCAGTTTACGCTTAGACAAATTATAAAATGCAATTTCCTAAGTTCGCTAAACCAAAGATCGAACCCGGGACTCTGCTAGCAAATTGAGTACTCGCACAACTCTACCAGCGAGGTCTTTATCCAGATTAGCGCGCTTCCATCTAAGAATGTATTACCACTTTCTATCAGGTGTGATCACAGTAAATCCCTTAACTATTATCATTAAAAAAGGGAAATTCCAGGCTTCTTGTGGGTCTATGTTTGGATATAAAGAACTGATTTCGTGATGAAAATGTGTGAATATCAAAATTTCGCATTTCCAATATGATCTGGAAATCTGGACTTATAAAATACAAACATTAACCTTTTATATATTTCAATATACTCTCTATATTGAATGAATCTTAGAAACAACCTATAAGAGTATGTATTTATTAAATTGATAAGAAAATAATTTCTAGAAGCGTATAGAAATGGCTTATAGGTTTTACGTAATCGATTTGATTTGATGACGACACAGATAACAAATGTGGCGCTATGTTTTTAATTAAAGTTGTTGCCTGTAAAAAAAAGATAAATAAGATTAAACATATCTCAATAATTTAATAGATTTCTATCATTGATTTAAGATAAGAATTTTTGTTATAAATCAAAGAAAATGTTGCGTATTGCTTTTATGTTATTTATATGCTATCGGAGATACGATCGATTGGCAGAGATTTGAAAATAGATGATTTAATAGATAAATAAAATAGATATTCTTTTACAAAAACTTCATGGCATTATGGGAGATATAAAAATTTTAAAGAGTTTTTGAAATACTAAGTAATATGACCATAGCCTACAAAATTGTAAATTAATAACATAAGTCATAGATTATAGAGTGGGTGCTAGGGAAGCGGACAGTTTTGGCGGGAAAAAAGCGTAACACAACTGTCATTGGAGAATATAAATCTTTACATAGTATTAAATGTAGTTATTTCCGATGACTATTCACATAGAGCTTTTAAATAATCCAACGGATTTCAACGGAGTTTTCAATAATAGATAGAATGATTGAAGAGAGAGATTTATAAGTATAATACATATATATATTACAGCATAGAGACGCTAAAAAAAAGTAAAACGTGCATGCGTACAAAGTACACATGTCAGAAGTGAAACTTTTTTGGCAAAAAATTTTGTCTTGTTTATATTTAAACAAATTTACAACTTTAGAATCCTTAGACTTATTGGGAGGGAAAAAGGAAGATATGTTAGGAATTTAATTGTATTTAAAATATTAAGTGTCAAAAATTAATACAACTAATTTATTGAAATCGCAATTGGCAAATTGTAAATAAAAATGCCACGTGTTTGTGTAAATATTAGAAATTATTAATGAAATTTTGTTTTTCAATTTAAAATTTCGAAATGAAAATTTATGAAATATTTTTATTTTATATCTTTTTTTTATTGCCGTCAGTTTAGCGCTTGACTGTAATCTCACCTGATCTCTTTGTTTGGCGATACGTCTTTGCTGGTAGGGTGGTAACTAGCCACGGCCGAAGCTTCCCACCAATCCAGACTCACACAAATGAGAAAATACTATGTCCTTTCGTGATCATGCGTTTCATCTATAAAAATATGATCCTCTAACGCCTAAAGAAGTTTCACTTCAAAAAATTATTTTAAATTTCAGTTGATTTCTGCACGTCTTAAATTTAATTAATTTCTAAACGACGAGTCGAATTATCAAATATTTGACAGGTAGGTGTAGTTAGCGAAATTGTTGTTTTTACTTTATTTTATTTTATATTAACTCATCTTTTAAACCTTCTCTGGACTTCTACAATGATTTCAAAATCAATATTAGAAGAGACTAACGAACAACATCAATTTATATGTCAGAGAATAAGAGAGAAAGGAAGCGTAAAGCATTGGGGCGTAAGGTTTTCCGCCGAAATCGTCATTAATGGCATCCATAATTAAATTTTCCATACTGTTGGCGTTGATGGGTATGTTGGTACAATCAAACACTTTATTAATTAACTCCAATTATAATGTCCAATCACTTAATGTTCCCGATAACAATTTACACAAACCTTCAAAGTCTACCGCACCGGCGGGCCGTCACCCGAGAAATGCCGAGAGACGCGCACCGGACTGCCACTTATTGACTCTGTCCCACGCCGATAGACAGCTGGCGCTAGCGATCCACAGACTATTGCACTCCGATATATATATGTATTAGGTAACCAAAAAGTTTAAATGCAATAATTCGTGATTGTTTAATTTATTATTTTACAGTTTTATTTAAAATAATCCAACTTATCTAACACATTTAATGATACTTCTTAATATCAGCTTTGAAATGTACAAAAAATTACCCCACTATTTTATCTTGCGATATACAACTCATATAAATTCAAATTCAAATAAATTTATTTGCCATATACAGGTACATCGGTGTTTACATATAAAATAGTTCCACTGTATTTGCCATTTAATGGCATGCAAATATTTAGTGATGTCAAAATTTTAGTATGTCAGTAATTATTAATGTCAAATGAAATTATTTCATATTTTATTATAAAAGCTTAAGTCGTCCTTTAGGAAATCATCTACACTATAGTAACATTTTCCTACCAAAAAATTCCGCAATTTGCTTTTCAATACTGTAAATTCTTTAATGTTTTTAAAGTAAAGCGGTAATTTATTATATATTTTTACTGCCATCACTATAATATTTTTATCCATTAGACTGGATTTAATCGGTGGTGCTTTTATTCTGGTGGGATTTCGCTGATCTTGACCTCTTTTTTCAAATAGAGTTGGATTCTGCGTAACAAATATAATTACCTCATAAATATATATTGAAGGGAGTGTCATTAGTTTAAGTTCCTTAAAGAAGGGTTTACAACTATCAATTGGGTTTAAGTTGCAGACAGCTCTTATGCATCGTTTTTGTGAACGAAAAGGTAACTCTTTGTCAGTAGCATATCCCCAAAATATAATACCATAGCGCAAGATCGATCCCACATGTGCATGATATGTCATGAGTACTGTATTTCGATTAACGACCTTGGATAACCTAAACAATAAATACGAAAGCTTATTAAGTTTTTTACATAAATAGTCACCTTAAATTACCATCTATTTGAAAACCTAAAAATTTTGCTGTATGTGCTTCTTTGATTTTCTCTCCAAAATGACAAATATTTAATTCTGTTACTAGTTTGTGGCGTATATTTTTAAAGGACATAATTTTCGTTTTATTTAGATTCAGTAGTAAATTGTTATGTTCCATCCACTGTATTATATTTCCAAGGGAGCAATTAATATGCGATTCATAGTTATTTGTATCATTTTTAACATATATAACCGTACAGTCATCGGCAAATAATACCGACGGATCATTTATTATTTTTGGGAAGTCATTAATATATATTAAAAATAGCAACGGTCCAAGAACACTCCCCTGGGGTACTCCATATCGTACAGTGTTAGTTTTCGATAATACTCTAATTTCTTCACGATTTTTAAGATTAATCTGTGTTATTTGTGTCATTTGCTTTCTATTTTTAATATATAATTTAACTAATTCTAATACATTACCCCGTACACCATAGTTGTTTAATTTGTCTAATTATAAATCATGGTCAACATAGTCAAATGCTTTAGTCATGTCTATATACATTGCAGTCACAGGAATTTTATTGTCTACAGCGGTTAACACTATTTTCAAAAAATTATAAATTGCAAGATTAATGTTTTTGTTCCTCCTAAATCCCATTTGCTCTTCAGCTAGTATGTTATATTTTTTCAAAGAACTGGTACAGGTTATTGTATATCACTTTTTTATATCATATAAATAAAATATATCTCTTCACATATCTTTGAAAATATGGGGACCAGTGCTACAAGTCTGTAACAGGCCATATTTTCTCTGTAGTCTTTCTTAAATATTGGTTTAATTATAGACGTTTTTAATTTATCCGGAAAATATCCAAATTCTATCGATTTGTTAATTATTTCGCTCAATCTTGGTGATATTATATTATTGACATATTTTATTATTATTGTATTAATATCATCATAGCCAGTGCTATTATTACCTTTTAATTCATTGATTATTTTTGAAATCTTAAAAGAAGTCACGGGGGGTCATAAATAATGATTTATTAAAAGGTCTATTAAGGCAGTTGACTAATTTTCCTTTATGGTCGCGAAATTCATTGATAAAAAAGTCATTGAAGGCATTTGCTATTTTTATCGGATCTTGGATGCAAGTGTCTTTGTGTTTGATCTGGCTGATATGTTTTTTGGGGTCATTAAACTTAAAATTATTCACAATTTTCCAAGCTGCTTTATAAGAAAACAATAAATAAAAACCGCACGAACTTTTTCGGTTGTCTAATAGATAGATTCCTGAGGGATATAACACTTAAGACTTCGTACTGTGTAAAGCTACCGCAAATGATACTGAAAATTCCTTGTAATATGAGAATGATGTGGTTTTATTAATTTTATGGAGCCGTGAAAGGGTGCCGGAAACCTCGCGAAAGGCTTAATTAATAAAACGTGGTAGCGACTAATTAAATTTCTAAGCTTTACAATATATACCCTTTATGACACCGACTTAACAAAGGCACTTAGATGCCCTCAGTGTTAACGTGGGGAATTTATAAATTACTAGCTGCTATCAGAGTTGCATTAATGGGACATCTGGGTTGCAAGCAGTGATACTAGGCTATTTTCACTGCCAAGAGCGATCCTGGGAAGTCCATCTCTGTCACTGCGACAGTGGATTAATGATGAGACGATTCATGGTAGGGAATTAAGTCTTACCTGGATGAGTTATATGGACTTTTGCACGAGGGTAGCTTCGGCAAATTTCGTCAGAGAACCCGGAGCTATCTTACATGTGCAGAGGCAGATAGCCGAGGGGGTTTTAGTGGGTGCAACCCCACATAACTCGATAGCCTGACCCAAGTTATCGGGTATCTTATTTAAGATTTCCCGCGCGATAAAAAAAAGCTGTTATCAGAGTAATTCCAGATGCATTTTTATCTGAAATAAAAGTATCCGAACTTTCTAGAATGTCAGCTATCACCAGTAAAACTTTCGTTAAAATCCCTGTAACCGTTTAAAAGCAGTAACGGCCTGGATGGCTCTGTGGTGCGAATTTATTTATCTTGCTTGCGATATACAATTCATATAAGTAAACAATAAATGAAAATCGCACGAAATTTTTTGCTTGCCTCATACATAGATTTGTATAGCTTAGTAGTAAAGTATCTCATCTAACGTGTTATGAGAATTTATAAAGCGAATTTCCCAGTCGATCGCCCGATTAGTGACGTCACCGAGATGATTGCTAACATCGAGTAAGACAGGGGCGATTTATGACATTCGATTATTCTACGCGATTATGGTAAATCGTTGTGATGTCATGCGATATCTAATCGGATTAGACGTAACACACAAACAACTCTACGCTACCTACTCAAAGGTAAATGGCTGCCTGTTTATACACGTACTTTATTACACATGCGTTTATACCAGCATTTTATTACACGTGCTTTTACACACTTTCAAATCAAATCAAAATACCCTCTTTCATTAGGCCTAGTACAGCTCTTTTGAATCGTCAAATATAATTTATTTTCCACACACTAATTCCACTTCCATTTGTTTACTACATATGCTTTTATACATATACTATATTACACGTACTTTTACACACGTTCTTTATTGCACATGCTTTTATACAAGTACTTTATTACACATGCTATTATCTTCGTCGTCGCTTCAACCGATGGACGTCCACTGCTGGACATAGGTCTCACGTAATAATGTCCACAAGGCCCGACCTTGCGCCGCCTAGCTCGAGCGATTACCGGCGACCCGCTTTATGTCGTCGGTCCACCTTGTGGGGGTCTCCCTACCCTGCGCCGTCCGGTGCGGTGTCGCCACTCCAGCACCTTCGGTTCCCAACGTCCACGGGTACTTCGGACTATGTGCCCCACCCACCACTTCAGGTTCGCGATTCATAGGGTTTTGTCGGTGACGTTGGTTCTACTACGGATCTCTTCATTTCTGATTCGATCGCGTAGAGAAACTCTGAGCATAACCCTCTCCATCGCACGCCGAGTGACTCTAAGCTTCCGCATGAGGCCCATAGTCAGCGACCACGTCTCAAAACCGTAGGTCATTACTGGCAACACGCACTGTTCGAAAACTTTGGTCTTGGGGCACTGAGGGATATCGGGCGAAAATATCTGGCGTAGTTTCCCGAACGCTGCCCAACCGAGTTGGATTCAGCGGTTGACCTCCTTCTCGAAATTGGACTTACCTAGCTAGACTGTATGTCCCAGGTATATGTATTCGTCAACAATTTCGAGGGCTTTGTTCTCAACGATAACTGGGTGTGGCCGTACATGGATATTAGACATAATTTTCGTCTTATCCATGTTCTTTTAAGGCCCACCTGTTGAGAAACTCCGCTGATGTCATCGAGCATTGTATTGAGATCTTCGAGAGTCTCTGTCATAATGACTACGTCATCAGCAAACCGTAGACGAGTGATGAACTCGCCGTTGATGTTGATGCCCGGTCCATTCCACTCCAAAAACTTAAAATGGTCTTCCAGCGCCGCAGTGAAGAGCTTCGGGCAGATGACATTTCCCTGTCGCACTCCACGCTGCAGTTGGATAGACTGTGCTTTGGTCCTATATACGGACTGACATGGTCGAGTTTTCGTTCAAGCACTTCAACACGTGTATGTAGCGGTAGTCAATTCTTTTATACATGTATTACTTTACACGTACTTTTACAAATTTTCTTTATTGCCTTGCTTTTATACAAATACTTTATTACACGTGCTTGTATTCGTGGGCTCCACTGCCGCAATTGTAAGAAGTCTTGCTTAGTTAGCAGAGGGTCTAGGTTTGATTCCTGACAGGTCAGTTTTAGGAAATTACATTTTAACCTTTTACTAATTACCAGGAAAGTTGTGTCGCCAAAGCAAGTAAATTACCTCTTACCAGGTTAAAGCAACACCATCTTGGAATTTGCTAGTGGAGGCCCCGGGTAGGGGAAACTTAAAAAATTTAATTTTCTAATTTGTCTCACTCTGGACTGATGAGAGGCTATGGCAGCGGCTAGTTACCTTACTAACTAGATTAGCGTGTACCAACTTAGACTGTACCATCACTTATCATCAGGTATGAACCTGTCAGCAATAAAAGAAGATTGAATCTGCCTTAGTGGCATTATCATTACCAGACTTTTATATCGATCTTTTTGAGATATACATTTCCCTAGCACACTAATTTGATCTCTTAAGGTACATTGCTGTACTATAATCTGTGTGTATTATATATATAAACCTTCCGCTTGAATCAGTCTATCTATTACTGATAACATTTTATACTATTTAAAGAAAATAATAGAAATGACACATTGATTATAACTCGCTACTTTAATCGATAAGAAATGACTAGAACAAGCGTTACATAGCTGAACGTTTCAGATTAGTCTCATTCAATTTCCACAAAATATATACAAGTTATCAATGACCTACATACCCGAGGATATAATAAGTATATTTAAATTAGTGCTGTCTGTCGTGCGTCACTCGATAACATTCGAGATAAGGCCGAAGGATGATCTTGTCACCATGTTAACAGCCCATACATGCCACATTATCGATCGTGCACCTTAAATATATAATGTTCTACCATATTTCCTTTAATGAAGTGCTTATATTATGACACAGCTGCTGTCATTACAAAGAATACATTTTTTGAATACGTAATAAACAAATAAACCGACTATTTGTTGATGTATGTAATGTTATAACAAGCAATTCCTATATTAACATATTTTTATTAAATACGCTTATCTTTGGAACTACTGGTCCAATTTGAAAAATTCTTTTAGTGTGGGATAGCCCATTTATCGAGAAATTATTTCGGCTATATATCATCACGTTCTTCTTAAAGATCCTCTTATTTTTCTTGAAGGTTGGCCGCTAGCTTTTTGAGTTTATTTCTATCTTTCGCAAGACGGAACAGCTCGGCTGCGGACTTTATTCCTGTCCATTCGCGTATGTTCCGCAGCCAGACTTCTTTCTGCGTCCAGCACGCCTTTTGCCCTCACCCTTGCTCATCACAATAAGTTTTTGACGGTTGAGTTTTTGACGGCCTCGCTGGCGCAGTGTTGCGAGTATTCGCTTTGCTAGCGGAGGTCCCGGGTTCGATCCCCGGTAGGACGAATTTAGGAAATTTTATTTTCTAATTTGTCTGAGTCTGGACTAGTGGGAGGCTTCGGCCGTGGCTAGTTACCACCCTACCAGCAAAACCGTACCGCCAAACAAAGAGATTTATGTTCCGGTACGATGCTGTCTAGAAACCGTAAGGGGTATATCGCCTCTTAACAGATTAGGGCGCTTCCATCTTAGACTATCATCACTGTCAAGCGCTAATCTATCAGCACTAAAAAAAAAAGTCGGGAGTAACCCGTACCCATCGTGCCTAAGTACGTGACCTAGATACTCAACGTTGCGCCTCTTGATGATGTGCATATTTTTCGGGGTCATACCGACGCGCTGAAGTACGGTTTCATTGCGAATTTTTTATGTAACACCAGACCTCAAATGCCACGAAGCGTCTTATGGTGTCCTCTTTCAGAGTCCATTCCTCGCATCCGTATGTAACAACTGGCCAGATATAGCAGAGTAGGATTCCAACCCTGAGCTTTATATGAATTTGGCGACAGCAAAATATATTTTTCATTTTGTTGAATGATGCACGGGCGATTTCTATATGGGTTTTTATTCCTTGGTCGTTATTTTTATATCATCATGTTAAGACTAATAAAAGCTGTTCAGCAATGAAGAGCATTTCAAAATAGGACTTTTTCTTTTTTATAGATTCCGCTGCCTGTACTGTGTAAATAGTTAAAGTTTCGCAAAAATCATTTACGACAGAATTGTTCCCTTTTAAAAGTTCTAAAAAAAAGTTCACGATAGCATTTGTCTATCATTTAAGGTTCACTCACTAGAACCCTTTTTATAGTTATAAATTCGTTGTCTAACGTAATGCAGGCTAAGTATTGCGAGTAGTCTAGTCTTAGTCGATTGAATATATTATATTAATTGACATATATTTGTTTTTTTTTAATAACGGTGCTATGAATTCAGTAATACTGATTACAACATGACATTTTTTTACGCAATTTCGAACAGAAGACCAACTTGGTATGTTTGTCAGTTCTGAGTCTCCTATCTGCCATCAGTGTAGTGCGCCTGTCGATACGGCGGCCCACACTGTGGCAGAATGTCCGGCTTGGGGACCACAGCGACACCCTCTCGTGTCCCTCATCGGAGCGGATCTCTCACTGCCAAGTATAGTAGGCGCCATGCTTGACAGTGAGATATGATGGAATGCAGTTGCCTCTTTCTGCGAAGCTATCATTTCTTTTAAGGAGGCAATAGAGCGAATACGGGAAGCTGCAACAGGTGCTGCTTCCCTTTCGGAGAAGGAGGCTGGGCGGCAGGAAGCGTCTCTACAAACGCCTCTTGTCTCATCCTTGAACATCCTCAGTCGGTTTCATCCGGGAGTGTCAGGGAGAATGCGCAAGGGAGCCTCTGACACTCCCAATTCAGGGTGATGAGGGTGTCGCTCGGTTTTAATGGGTATTCTGGCCTTGTCAGCGACTCCCACACTCCCTGCCTCGTGGCAGGGGTGCACAAATGCATTTCCCAGCGGAAAAAAATGTTTGTCAGTTATATCAAAATGAAAACATTCTTTATTCAAGTAGGCTCACAAATCACTTTTGAATCGTCAGTAGTCTATCCGATGGTAACAAATCCACCACAAGTTCGGAAAGTTGATTTCGCTGAGATGAAACCGGTAAGAAACTCAACAGTTACTACTTTAAACATAGTTTTTATAGGTTACAATGTGTTTAGCTTTCATGTGCAACTGAAATCATGCCCATATTTGTAACTTAAATTAACTTTAACGTTCTAATATGCCTTCTGTATAAGGACGTTTTAACATATTTCTTTAAGCTGTGTGGAGGCAAGCCCAGAAGTGATTCAGGTATCTTATTAAAAATGCGTTTGCTCAACCCGACAAACGATTTCTTGAACCTTCTTCACTCTAAAATATGGCATTACAAGTTTATGTTTATTTCTTGTATTAAAATTGTGTGTTTCGCTCCTTTTGCTGTATAACTGACTATTATCACGGATATATAAAATTTTATTCAATATATTGCGACGGTACTTTGAGAATTGGTATTTCTTTTAAGGAAACGCGACATCCTAATTGATATATTATTGGTACATGTCCTTTTTGCCAAAATCGTCAACTATAACAATGTTTGGACAGATTTTTTTGCTTTATACCTTTAAAACAGTAATGAAAACCTGTCTGTATTTTCTATTGTCATGTAGAAACTTAGCAAGAATTATCATTAAGGTACAATTTTCTTTTAATTTTGTGTGTCTGCAATGTCCTCTAATTTAGTGGCCAAATCTTGGTTTTGGGCTATTATTATATATAATAAGTTACTTTTTAATATTTTTATATTTTATATAATTTATCTGTCTTTATTGACAAGTTTATTTATAAATACCTTTCGTCAATATTAAAAGTATTTATCTAGTTTCGCGTTTAATTTCGCAGATGCTAAACATGGCTTTTGGGTCGTATCGCCTTGGATACTTTTTCGTATAAATAAACTTGATTTGTTTCTTCCCTCTTAAGTGTCTTCTTTACTCATAATTAACGTGATCCCTATGTAATATTTAGACTAATTAAATTAAAGTAATTATTTAAGATATTTTTAAAATATCGATATAATACTATTATCGAGAACTGCCTCATTGGTCTAGTGGTTAGCATGTTCGACTACAGACATGAGGTCCTGGGTTCGAGTCCCGGGTCGGGCCAGTTCGAAATCGATATTGAGTTTTCTATTAAGATTTTCTCAATATTTGCCCGAAGTTGGGAAGTTGGCGGTGTGATCCACCCCCGTGCCTCGGAGAGCACGTTAAGCCGTCGGTCCTGCGCCTGATCTCTCTCTCCGGTCGTGTCGGATTGCCGTCATGTCGGACTATGAGAGTGAAGGAATAGAGAAGTACACTTGTGTACTATGCCTGCCAATCCGCAGTGGAGCAGCGTGGTGGGTCTATGCTCTAAAAACCCTCTCTCATATGAGCGAGGAGGCCTGTGCCTAGCAGTGGGACGTTAATGGGCTGCCACTTACCTTACCTTACTATTATCGAAAAAATCGATATTTTTTATATGAACAGCTCAGGTCACTTAAAGAAGTTTTAACTTCAATAATTTGGTAATTCATATATGTATTTTAAAATTATGAAATCACCTCAATGTTCCAGGTTATGTAAAGATATATAATCTTTATGTTCATCGCGGTACTCGAATATGCTTGAAGAAATTTAGGTAAAATCTGGGACGAATCTGACGTCAAAGTCGTTCACTTTGACGTAAGCAAGGATATTTAGGTGCTCGTTATTGTACGTGGAACGGAATCGTATGCCTTTTGTTGTATTGAAATGCAAGTGTTATAAACACGGTTAAATATAAATTTAAGACTGAGTTTACATTGTTGCAAATGGAAATTTTATATATTTATAAACTCAATTCCTACGTCTTGGCCACGTACTTCTTAAACTCAAGACGTAAAAATAAATCTTTAAACCATTTACCTGGTATTTAACGTGAGATTTCAATTGATGACGCAGTTTTAAACAAAATCAATATAATTAATGAACTAGCATATATAAAAACTGTATTAACATGTGAAAAAAACCGAAATTGAAAGGTCGATAAAAATGTAAATAATAAAGAATCAGCAACTCGCATTCTTCAACTAAGTAAGTAAGCTACAAGTTGTTTACTCATTTATTTATGACAACTTTCAAACAAAAACTGTGTTATAGCCTTAAAAATTTCAGATATGCAATCAAAAACACAATAAATCTGCGGAATTCCATAAAATATTTTTGATAAATTAAAGAAAATACGTTCTAAGGAATCGTAAGGAGAATTAAGTGAAGAAGATATAATTACAAAAGAAATTGCCACATATTTTGACAATAAAAGTAAGCGTCCATGCTTCGAAAATTTGAAGCATAAGGTAAGTAGCAGCCCATTAACGTCCCACTGCTGGGCATAGGCCTCCTCACTCATATGAGAGAGGGGTTTTAAAGCGTAGACCCAACATGCTGCTGCACTGCACTGCAGGCATAGTACACAAGTAGACTCTCTATTCCTTCACTCTCATAGTTGGATGTAACGAAAATCCGACACGACCGGAGAGATATCAGGCTAAAATATATTTACAAGTTAACCATAAATATTTTTACATTTAAATGAATGGTGTATTTAGCCATGCGCCGAAAATTTGAAGCATATGCATTGAATAACGTATTTATTTAATCAAGAGGCAGTGTGGCTCTTTCGTAACTCACAGTAATGCCGAAAGTACGAACTTTCGATGTGGGCCCATAGACAACGTGACTTTCGAATATTGCTAACGCTTAAAAATGTA
This sequence comes from Elymnias hypermnestra, assembly GCA_015832385.1. Lineage (NCBI taxonomy): Eukaryota > Metazoa > Arthropoda > Insecta > Lepidoptera > Nymphalidae > Elymnias > Elymnias hypermnestra. The sequence goes on along the minus strand of JACTOM010000922.1, from coordinate 3,975,704 downwards.
TGGGAATGACGTTTCATTTTTCGATATGAAACGTCATTCCCAAACGTTTTTAAGCGTTAGCAATCTTCGAAAGCGACGTTGTCTAAAGACCTAGGTATGATAAAACACAATATATTAAAGATTGAAACTTTGAATAACGTATATATAAGGAGGGTATTAAATAATAACAGGAATTCAACACATAAAGTGCAATTACACTTTGTAATTATGTTTATATAAAACTAGCGGTACTGCACAATTTTGCATCGTATAATAGCGAGCGCATGCACAAATTTGATCAGAAAAAAATAACAGTGATTAAATCTTAAAAGATATAGATAACATAGGCTTTTTTAGAAATTTCCCTGGTTTTGCAACATTGAAATGTGAAAGTGATATTGAAAGGAGAGTGAATGCAGAGAATATGGTAACTGGTGCTCTGCACGCCTGACTGGTTGTGCATGGAGGAGTGTTGGTGCCAACACTTGTGAATGGTAGTGAAAGTTAGGTATGGCAGAATAAAAATAAAATAAATGCGGTGGAAATGAGAGCGTTGAGAAGTATGAGTAGATTGAAACTGAGTGATAAAGTAAGAAGGAGTGTGATAAGAGAACATTGTGGTATAAAAGAAGATGTAGTGATTAATATTTAGAAAGGTGTGCGAGATGGTTTGGGCACGTAGAGAGAATGAATGAAAGGAGACCGAAAAATAATTAATGAGTCAAGAGTGAATAGGAAAGTTGGAAGGGGAAGAGCAAGACGACCAACGTACCTGGACTAAATCCAGGACATTTTAAATAAGGAAAGGTTTAATGTGAATCATAGAAGCAAAGGAGATTTGCAAAGATCGTGGCAAGTGGAAGTACGCAGGCTCTGCCTACCCTGGAGTCACTACGTGTTTGCTTTCCACCATTAAAACAGTAGCGTAAATGAATTGAACTTCCAATGTAAGTTTAAAAAACCAGGATTGATTGATTAATTGATTTAAATTCAGTTAAATTTTACACGAAATTTAATTACTCCCATTAACAATTCGAGACGACGTGAACAGGTAGGGCTGATAAGTCGATCCTAAGTAAGTTTATTGAGGAACAGGTAAATGGCATTGAAGACAAAATCGTCGAAGTATCTAGAAAATGAATTCTCACTCGTTGACGGTCGAATGAAGGTGACTATTGTACGTGCGGTATAAAGAGGCATTTTTTATTATTTCTTCTATTATTGACAGGTAAGAGCTTGACTGTGATCACGCCTGATGGAAATTGATGATGCAGTCTTACATGACAGCGCGGTAAGAGGCAATTTATCTCTTACTATTTCTACATAGCATCGTATAGGTACACAAATCTCAGCACGTCTTTGCTGGTAGGGTTGTAACTAGCCACGGCCGAAGTCTGTTACCAGTCTTACTTACTATCTCATCTATGTTTACTTAATTACTAGCAATGACCCACGAAGATACCGATCTCGTGGCAGTAGAAAGTCTACTAAGTCGGACTATAGATTTGTTTTCGTTAACATAAAATTTAGTTCTTAATTTCCTTTCAGATTATTAGATACACATTGATATTCATAATCTAACTAATACGTTTTTAAATTCGCATTATCATTTACGTAGAATGTCCGACATTAGTCAATTTCAAATATTTGTTTAGTTTAAAAAGATTATTATAAAAAACGGATATTTGCGAAACAGAATTGTCTCAAGAAATCAAAATTGTCTTTGTAGATTACAAATATTCCTTATATGACTACTTACTGACTATCTTCATATACACCCATGTAGATTTTTCCTTAAATACGTAACCTATATTGTATTTTAAACATATCAGATCAAGACAACGATTACAATATAAAACATGCTATATTTTTCATTAATTTGATAATAATTGCATTCCAATGAATCATATGATTACAAGACGTGTTTTGGACATATCTATATAATCTTAATCGTAATAATAAAGCAGCGTAGAAAATAGGATCCAACACAACAATTTTTTGGATTTTAATCGACATAGTTCTTGTTCAAATCTATCTTTTTTTAAAATTCTTACAAGTTAGCGCTTGACTGCGATCAAACCTTATGGTAAGTGATGATTAAGTCTGAGATGGAAGCGCGCTAATCTGGTATGAGGATATTTATCTATTAGGGTTTCTACAAAGAAACTCAGTTGCTTGCTTGGTGGTACGTTTTCACTGGTAGAGTCCATTTCCTCAATTCGCTCTTCCATGGATTGATTTCGGGACGACTGCTAGCAAAGAGAGAGCTCGCATCACTGCGCCAGTGAAGCCGTCGTTTTGCTATAAATTTAAAAGACGTTTTGTGGAGATTTTAGTCACGAGTTAAAACAAGGACGATTATATTATCCCGGAAAAGATAAACAATACAAATAATTATGTAAAGCTCTTGAAACCGGGCAAAAGTAATTGGCAAACGGTTAGCAAAAGCTTCAAATAATTGTCAGCCTTTGAAATGCTTTTGTGAAAGCTTTTTGAGGCAGTTGTAAACGGTGAAAGTTTTAATTTTTCCTTTCCCGACAGTTACAAAAAAGATGAAACCTTTATCTAAAGTAATATTATATACATACATAGCATCACGCCTCATTCGCTTCAGGGTAGGGCAGTGACAACATCCTTCCACTTGCCACGATCCTTGCATATCTCCTTCGCTTCTTTCATTCTCATTAAGCCTTTCATACAAGTTCGTCGGTTTAGAGTACTCTTGACCTGGCCCTTATTTAAAATGTCCTAGATTTGGTCCAGGAACGTTCGCCTTGGTCTTCCACTTCCAACCATCGCATTCACTCATGACTCATAAATCCTTTTTGTCAGTCTCGTTTCATTCATTCTCTCTACGTGCCCAAACCATCTAAGCATACCTTTCAATTTTACTCACTACATCTTCTTTTATACCACAACTTCAGTTTCTATCCCCTCATACTTCTCAAAACTCACATCTCTACCGCATTTTTTTTACTTATATGATTCTTCTGCCATACCCAATTTTCACTACCATACATAAGTGCTACCAACACTCCTGCATGCACAGTCAGTCTGGCCATTTGAGATACCATCTGGCTATTCATAAATGCGTGCAGAGCACCGTTTACCATAAATATTTAAATAATGGAGAGAATATAAATTGTTAGTTAATGTGAGTTGGTGACTTTTATAATAAAAGGATTTCATTTCATATACAAATAATAAGTTTCTGTTGTGTCACATCATATTTCGAAAGGGAAGTGTAAGAATTCTTTGAACCAATAAACCGTCCGTCCGTCTAATGGAGTACAGTATCAGACCGCAATATCGGACGTGACTTCCTGCCTCCGGGCACAATAGATCTCTCGACCCCGCTCATATTGAAAATTCTTTATCGCCAACGAAAAGTACGTCAAAGGTTCTCTTCGTCCATTGACATGGACGTAAATAAGCTAATATAATGCTTCCTTTTATTTATCAAGTGTTAGGGTTATATTATTACTACCTGAACCTACGATTTCTTCTGCGTGGAGTATTTTTTTGATAGCATTTTCAGTCATTTAGACAAATAAGAAACACTGCCCTTTGAGAATTTGCTAAAATTTACTTTTAATTGTTTCCATTATATCAAAAAGAAATTACGTACCATAAAAGTTACATTTCGTTCCTACCAAATTTTCAAGTCTCTACGCCTCATGGTTATAAAGATATCGTGATGAGTCAATAGTTAAGACCCCGCAACCCCCCTTTCGGTTGGAATTTCGTAAAATCCGTTTGGTATTTTTAAGTGTTCCCTCTATAATGCTCAATAATTCCCAACATTTCAGAGCTATTAGTGTTGTATAGTGTAACATACGGACTTTGGCGGTAATCTGGATGTAAAGGTCGTGATTCTTTGTAGTTTTGACCACATTTTTTGGAGTTGAAACATATTACAATTATCAATCAGCTATTGTATTGTTTTTGAGGCAGTTCGAATGTGGCCAGGTCAGCTTGTGTATCATAAAACTAAAGGTACTTAGAAAATTTTCTTTATATCAAGTAATTTGTTATAAGAAGATATATGTTACGAGTATATGTATGTTGTATATGTAGTAATTGTATGCCTTTTTTTTCTCACGGGGAGAAATCCTCTAAAGATACCCGGCCTCTTGGGGGAAAGGCCAGGTGATGTAGGATTATACCCACTAAAACCCCCATCGGTGGCTCTCCTCGGCACATGTAAGGTGGCACCAGGATGTCTGTAGGAACTTTCGTCTGTTGCCGCCATTGCGCGATGACACACACATCCCATGGTCTGACTGCAATGTACCTTAAGGCCACGTAAGCTACATTCCTCCCGGGGTTGTCTACAACAGAACGGTGCGGGCCCCCCCCTTCGCAACCCCTCTTGGTGAAGCGTTGAACGACTGCCCTGCAACCATTCTGCCCATACGTCTACGTCTCTGTGAGATTATACACACTTGCCTTCACTCATCTATCGTTGACGATCTCGCTAACGCCAGGGTTGTCTGGAAAAGTCACTAATGAGCAATAAGACCGCCCAATTTCACACTCAAAGTACCTTACACTGAGTAATTGTACATCTATTTTTAGCGAGGTGTTTAATAAAGTATATGTCTATCTATGTTATGTAGTAGTTAGTTTAAACTTTTTATATAGCATCAATCAACTATGGCTGTCTTAAATAGTTTAACGTATATGAACCTGTTGAGAGATTAATTTTGGAATAAAATTATTGATTTAAGTGAGAATAATTGATAGGATACTGTTAGAATATAGATAGTTAGGTGACATCACTGATAGTTCTAAAATGTAGGTTTAAGTAATTTAGTGGCAAGATTCAAAAATACCAAAAACATTGTGCAATATTATGTATAATATAAAGTTATGCAATACGAAGTTATTTTAACGAACATAACAATTTTGTAAGGATAGTCTTTCCAGCTGTTTCGTGGTATAGTTGTTTTAAAGAGAAATACTGCTAATATCAAATAGTGGAGAAAATAAAAGCTGTTAGATAATGTGAGTAGGTGCTGTTTATACAAATAACATTTCGTAATATTGCACAATAGTTTTGGTATTTTTAAGTGTTGCCACTATATTACTCAATAACTCCCAACATTTCAAAGCTATCAGTGTTGTCAGCCAACTATCTATAGTCTAACAATACGTTATGCTAAGATTATGGATTTAAATAAATCATTAAAAAGAGCTTATTGTATTACTTTTAATGGAATGTTTTGAAAAATTCGTTAAATCGACACATTCGTTAATTCATATATTAACGGTTGTTTTATTAAGGTTTTATTGAAAACCTGGGCAACAAAGAGGCGTCCCTGTGTTAAATTAATTTTGCGCACGCTAAGCCTATTATTCCAATATCTCCTAAGAAATCCATTTAAAGCACATGGTGTAAATGATCAAAATAATGTACATGAGATGCTTAAAATAACTAATGCATTCAAGTTAGTAAGGATTAATTCTGTAAATAATAAACATTATTTTAAAAGACAAAATAGATACAGTGAGTTATCCTTAAAAGGTAGGTATCTGCCATCTTAGACTTTTATATAGATTTATAAAAGGGGAATAACCCTACCATACATTGTTTTGTTATATCGCTAAGGGATTAGGCAATGTTTGCGATGAGAGCTCCTAGGCTTGATTTTACAGCCACTTATAACATTTATCGTTATATTTCAACCAATTTACACAAAATCTTGACAAATATGACAAAAATCTTCTTCAACAATCATTCCATCTGCAAATCCAAATCCATTCAGTAGTTTTTGAGATTCTCTTGAACAAACAGAAAAAGCGGAGTACTTTGTATTACAATATGTAAGGATGGAAGATTAAAGAAAACCTTTTATTAGCTTACTAATTTAAAATCAAAATCAAAATATTCTCAAATAGCACTTTTGAATCGTCAGTAGTCTGTCCGTTGGTAATAAATCTACCACCGGTTCGGAAAATTGATTCCGCTAAGAAGAAACTGGTAAGAAACTCAACTGTGACTCCTTTAAACATACTTTTTGTGCGTTACAATGTGTTTAGCTTTCTGGAATCAAGTCCAGACATCTTTGTCACTTAAATAATTAATATTATAATATGCTTTTTGTAATAGGACGTTTTTAAAATATTTTTTAAAACTATGTGGAGAGAAAACCAACAAAACAGTGATTCAGGGTTCAAGTTACGGTCACTTATTGCAACCTCTCCAAAATTTCGACCCTAAATTCGGCAAACTTTTTCAAAGCAGACGCTCACTGGGAATGAGTTTCCCCAAATGTCCACTGTATCGGGTATTTAACAGGTGATATCCACTAAAATATCTAGTCATATACAATGTTCAACGAGAATAAATTTGTAACAGGTTCACGTTTAATATTATTTGGAGGATTCCATTTACAGACCATTTTTGCGAAGTACATTCTTTATTATACTCTAATATTATAAGGCATTAACGCCAAATATCGAATCCATTGGATAATTTACTCTAAGATAAAATACTTTAGACAGTTTATGCTTTGTTTGTCCCTAACATTAATATCGGAGTAATAAACTACGACGATTTCATGTCATTACTATTCTATTACTAAACAAGAGGCTGAAGTTTTAATATACGAGTTGACTGGCGTATCATCATAAAAGTGGTTATAATGAGTCAACCATAAAAGATAGACATATGCTGCAAAGGACTTATTTTTAGAACTTCTTAAGACGAACAATTTTGTCATACATAATTGTTATGTAACTTTAACCGTTTTCGCTGCGCATACTAAAGATGCTCACAAAAGAAATACATTGCAGTTCTTGAAACATTTAGATACTGTCGTCGTCGTCGAATCGTCAGCGCCGTTACTTCACCTACGCCTGGTGGTGGTGACGGCAGGAGCTAACAAGGCAATAGACGTCCAATACTTTCAGATCTAGGATGCTAGCTGGCAATGTCGTGGAGGTGGAAGTTGTCCGGCGGAACATGCTTCTCGCCAACTGCTGGACGAACACCTCTACCGTGGGCATTTCTGACATACCTCGGAGCTTCTACTATCAGGCGTAAACACTTATTTTCCTGGGTCTGCATCCTTCTCCCCTGAGCAGAAAAAGTGCCAGGGGCCGTATACGTCAGTCTGAAGCAGACGTATTCATTCAGTTTGGCATTTGCTGGGAGACTTTAGGTAAAGAGCGGCCGCAGCAAAGACCGAACCAATTCATCAACCGATGGCCTAACTACTGGTCAAAGGTCTCTCTTATGAATTCCTAGACCCGATCTTGCGCCGCTTGTATCCTGCGGCTACCGGCGACCCGACTGATCTCATCGGTTCACCTGGTGGAGGGTCTGCCGACGCTGCGTTTTCCGGTGCGAGGTCGCCACTCTAGCACCTTCGGGCCCCAACTTCCATCGGTTCTGCGCTATGTGCCCTGGCCATTGCCACTTCATCTATGCGATTCTGTAGGCTACGTCGTAACTTTAATTCTACGGATCTCATTTCTGTATTGATCACATAGGGAAACGCCGAGCATGGCCGTCTCCATTGCCCGCTGAGAGACTCTGAGTTTTCTTACGAGCCCCATAGTCAACGGCCACGTCTCAGAACCACATGTAATCGCTGGCAACACGCACTGTCCGAAGACCTTAGTCTTCAGGCACTGAGGAATTTTGGATGAAAAGATGTCCCGTAATTTTCCCAACGCTGCCCATCCGAGTTGGATTCGGCGGTAGATCTTTTTTTCAAAGTTGGACCTACCTAATTGGATCGCGTGCCCCAAGTAGCTGTACTCGTCTACAACTTCGTGTGCTGAGTTCTCAACAGTGACCGAGAGGGGCGAAATATGGAAGTTCGACATAATTTTAGTCTTATCCATGTTTATTTTAAGGCCCACCTGTTGAGCCACTCTGCAGAGGTCATCGAGAATTGTATTGAAATCTTCCAGAGTCTCTGCCATTACGACTATGTCATCGGCAAACCGCAAGTGAGTGATGTACTCGCCGTTGATATTGATGCCAGATTCGTTCCAGTCTAAAAGCATGAAGGTGTCTTCCAACGCCGCGGTAAATAGCTTCGGGGTGATAACATCTCGCTGACGCACACCACGTTGCAATTGAATAAACGCTGTGCTTTGGTCCTGTACACGTATAAATCTTCAATATACACTAATTGAAAAAAATTATGGTGAATTTTACTGCAGTAAGAAATTCAATGCGGAACGCTTGCTAATTGAACATTTATTGCCTAAGTTTCATATTGCTCGCACGTTCTATTGATTTAATTTGAAATTCATAACAAATATTAATGAAACGAAATGAAAATATTACTCACTGTAAGTTTTTTTTATAATAAAGTATATAATGATCTCAAGGTTCTGTAATATGACCTGCTAGTCTAGCTGTTTCCAGTGCTATTACCCGCATATTTCCTAATCCCGTGGAAATATGTATAAAAATTCTTTATATACCGGATAGATATGTCAATCTTAAACATTCTCGAATCCACTTAGCCGTATAGGAGTACTTTAGTAACATACACAAGCACATAAGAATTATATTCATAAATACGTTAATAAATTTGTAAAGTTGCCTTTTTATACATTATATGGTGGAAACGACACATTGTGTATTTCTAAAACGTGTTATTAGGATTTATTATTCCATATCATTTAAGTACATTATATTGCGCTTTCGTAGATTTGGAAAAGGCCTATGATCGAGTGGTGAGGAATGAGCTCTGGACAACGTTATCTACGTATGGTCTGAGCCGTAGTCTGATCCAAGCATTGAAGTCTCTATGAGGGTTCTAGTGCGTGTGTCAGAATAAACGGAGCGTACACAGAGTGTTTTCTTGTAGAAAGAGGTGTTCGACAAGGATGTGTTGCGTCACCATGGCTGTTCAACCTATTCATGGATAAATGTTTGACAGATTTAAAAGAAAGTATGTATGGGTTAAGAATGAATGAATTACTCATCAAATGTTTACTCTACGCTGATGATCAAGTAATACTTGCGTCATCCGCTAATGAGCTACAGGAGATGCTAAATATTATGAATGAAGCTTTGAAAGGGAAAGGAATGAAAGTGAATGTAAACAAAACGAAAGTTATGCTTTTTGAACGAGATGAATCTATGATGCATGGCAATATTTTGATAGATGGGGAACAAGTGGAAGAGGTTAAAGAAATTGTATACTTGGGATCTAAATTTACAAAAGATGGAACATGTGAAAGTGATATTGAATGGAGAGCAAATGCAGGGAATATGGTAAATGGTGCTCTGCACGCCTTTACGAACAGCCAGATGGTGTCTCAAAGGGCTAGACTGCCTATGCATGCTGGAGTGTTGATGCCAACACTCATGTATGGTAGTGAAAGTTGGGTATGGCAGAGGAATCACAAAAGTAAAATAAATGCGGTAGAGATGAGAGCGTTGAGAAGCATGAGTGGATTAAAACTGAGTGACAGAGTAAGAAATAGTGTGATAAGAGAACGTTGTGGTATAAAAGAAGACGTAGTGACTAAAATTGAAAAAGGTATGCTTAGATGGTTTGGGCATGTAGAGAGAATGAATGAAAGGAGACTGACAAAAAGGATTTATGAGTCAACAGTGAATGCAAAAGTTGGAAGGGGAAGACCAAGGCGAACGTTCATGGATCAAATCTAAGACATTTTAAATATATATAGACTTGTATGAAAGGTTTAATGAGAATGATAGAAGCGAAAGAGATATGCAAGGATCGAGGCAAGTGGAAGGATGTTGTCTCTGCCTACCCCTATGGGAATGAGGCGTGATGCTATGTATGTATGTATGTATTTAAGTACATCTAAATGAAACAATATCAAAAAAATACTATAAAGCAATAAAACACAAAATCAAAAATCAGGTGACGCTCGGGTCAACGAACGCACGCGGCCAGCGCCGGTGTGTGGGTAAAAGAAACTAATAAATTGGGCGAAACCAGCTGGTCGCGCCCGTGCTTTCGTTGACCTGAGCGTCAGCTGATTTTTGATGTGTTTCATAGTTGCAGTGATTGTCTCTAAAAAATAAATGGTTTCTCATATTTTTTTGAAGTGAAACTTCTTTTGGCGCATGAGGGTAAAATTGAGTGAGTGATGTGGCATTTTAATTTGCCACTCGTCATTTAATAATTTATTATATTATTTTTCATAAAATATAAAATAAAAATATTTGATATATTCTTTTTTTACATTTTTAATTCAAAAACAAAATCTAATTATTTGTCATTTTTATTTACAACTAGCAGACCCGGCAGACTTCGTTCTGTCAGCAGTAGTAATGATCTATAACTCTTACATTTTGTGACTATTCAATTGATTTTTAAATTTGCAAATTGACTCTTGCTTAGACCACGTGAGTACTTGTAATTTAATATGAACTTTATTGTATAGCAATAAAGGTTAAATTAACTCTACATTTTAGTTAGAAAACGTTTGTATGGGAAACAGAAAAGCGCTGTTTTAGGGGGTTTCCCCTGCAATTATTCGAACTTTTCTCGCCGTAATAACCATCCTTGGACTTCAACGAACATTTAAAAAAAATAATTGTCAAAATGGACCCAAGCGTTGTTGAGCTATGCGCTTACCAACACATTTTGCGATTCATTTTTATATTATAGATTCGTCATTTTAGATTTCAATAAATTATTTGTATAAACTTTCGACACTTTTAATATTTTAATGACAATTAAATTAATTAAATTCCAATTATATCATCCTTTTTCCATCCCTCTAAGTCTCGGAAATCTAGCTTTAGGTTTGTATAAATATAAACAAGACTTAAAAATTAGTTTGCCAAAGAAGTTTCACTTCTGACATGTGTACTTTGTACGCACGCAATTTTCATCAGTATAAAAATAAAAAGCAATATAGAAGTCTGCAATAGAGAAGTGAAACTAGGGTTCTATGACCTCATAACGACGTAACGGTGGGGTGAATTTAGAACGAAAGGGAGACAAAGAAATGTGCAGAATATATAGAGTTAATTTCGCCACTAAACAATGTTTATCCATATGGATTTTCTGTAATCTAAACAAATATTAAAAAGAGTATAGTATAGTATTGTATGTATGTTTGTAATGTTTTCACACAAAAACTACTGGAGCTATCTCAAAAAAATTTTCACCATTAGAAAGCTACAATTTTACTGAGTGACATAGGCTAAATTACTTTCTCAAAAAAAAAATAGGGATCCCTAATAAAAATGCATTAATAAAACCAAAGGTGTGAAAAAATTGGTCACAAAAAAATCTGTCATCTCGTGCGCCGAGGAAACTATTGATAATAGAACAAAAAAATGTTCAACAATATTATAGAACGTATAAATATCTATAAAAAGGTCAGTGATACCATATGTTCATCTATTGTAGTTATGCCACGATAATTACTTATAAAAGTTAATAAATTGTGGATAATCGAACCATATTATTCGAAATACATATTAAACAAATAAATATTAAAATATTGAAATTTTCAGCTCTTAATATTATGTTTGATACAAAACACCTTCCAAAACAATGGAAAATCAAAGAAAAGCAAAACCAAAAAAAGACCTACAAAATTTTATGTAGATAATTGGACACAGTATAAACTACCTATACCAGTACAAGTGGAGACAATGAAAAATATATTAGAAAAGGTTGCATTGTATAGAACATTACAGTATTGTCCCATGCAAAATAAAGATTTATGCATTAATTTTAATGTAGCAGCTATAGTCAAAGAAATCATAAACAATGTCATCAAATCAGACAATTTAACAGAAGCACCAAAACAAAATGTAATCAAACAACCTCAAAAGAAGGCATTAAGATATTTCGTCCATGAAGTTATTATAGATTAAACAGAAGATATATATATTAAGATAAGAAATACAACACAGGCAATAGAAAAAATAAATGAAATGCCTAAAAATAAACATCAACATATTCGTTCTTTCATTCGTTTCATATAAATTAGGATAAGTTACTCAAACTTGAACGAGTGGTGACAATAATAACATATTAGAAAACGTAGATACCTATAAAACATAACAATAACGTCCTAAGCAAGAAAAAAGCATGAATTTCTTTTAACAAAGCAGCTACAATATAAATAATGATAAATAATGTTATTAATGCAGTGAATATAACAAAAACACCAAAACAAGAGGCAATAAAACGACCTAAATAAAAGCCTAATAATTCTTTTAAAGGCCCAAATTAAATTTAGTCCATGACATTATAATAATTTCGATAGAAAATATATTACTTTCATATATTCAAATAAGTAATGCAACGGAAGATAGATACGAGGAATAAAGGAAACAAATAAATTGCCCAAAAAGAATGCTTTAGTAGAATTATTTCATGAAATTGGGATAGGCCTTATAGAATATGTGTATGGATCGAGAGGGCAGACGAAGATACTCCGCCGAGTATAGAGTAGACATCCTGGCGGGACAATTTAATTCAAACAGCAAGAGCAAAAAGAGATGGTGCAGGAATTCCTGTCGACCGAGGCGCTTACACCTGCTCCAGAGTGACGTATGCAGTCCCTGCCTGGTATTCCTTCGACTAGAGGTACCAGACGAAGAGGCTGCAGACCCAGTAAAAAAATGTCTACGTATAATAGTAGGACCTCCAGGTACGTCAGAAACGACGTCATCCACAGTGACACAAGGAAGTCCACCGTGGAGGTGTTCATCCGGAAGCTGGTGAGGAGCATGTTTCGTCACGGAGACAACTCATGGCACATACATCTCCACGGAATTGTTAGCCAGCACCCAAAATCGGCAAACACTGGGCGTCCGCTAGCACGTCAGCTCCTGCTGTACCACCTAGGCGATGACGGCGGAGACGATGTAGTGGCGACACCCGGAATTGACACCCATCAGACATGACCTGGAGCCAGCTTATTTGATAATTGTAGAAACAAATTACCGAGCATTTAATGAATGCTTCATGTTAGACTACAAATAATTAGGTGGCAACACGGATAGCTCTAAAATATTGTGAATTATTGAGTAATATAGTGACAACATTTAAAAATGTTAAAAATATTGTGCAACATTACGAAATGCTTTGCAATGCGAGGTAACTTTAACCAGCAGAACAATTGTGTGAACAGTCTCTCGTGCTGCTTTTTGGTGCTGTTGTTTTAGGAGAAATAGTGCTAAAATGTATAAATTCAAATAATAAAGTAATTATTGGTACAGTGCAAGTCGTTTATATTTAAATAGTGAAGGGAATAAAAGTTGTTGGTTAATATGAGTTGGTGTTTTTATAATACTGAAAAAAGTCGCCCGGGCAAGAAGGCATTGCCTTGAGGCCCGCATTCCTCAGTCTTGTTGAGAAAAAACCTAGATCTTGTCCTTGGGTTTTTCTCAACAAAGTGTGAGCTTCGAGGTAATGCTTCTTTTATCCGGCCATCTTCCTGAGGCCTCAATGTGATGCCGACAATCCATTTTCCGGCCGGTTCCATTCAAGTCAATCCAGTGAGTTGTAAATCCAGGGCTCAAGAAGCAGGGGTGCCCAGTTTTTACCGCTCTTGAGTGCTGACAATGCCGTGTGGAAATAAAGGTGTGTGAGAGATGTCAGTATGGCATACTCTTCGCCAACTCCCAAATGAACACCTCCACGGTGGGCGTCCTAACGCCCCTGATCTACTGTCATCAATGTAACATCAGACGAAGTTGCGCGGGTCATCTAGTGTATAAAACCATTAAGCACTTCGGGTAACGAACGTATAATTTTCTCGTTTGTACTAATTTGTTACGCTATAAGTTTGTTGTATGACGCAAGCCTATCAAAACGCGGTTTAACTCGATAAAAACGCTATTAATTTCATTGGCAATTTCCATCAAAATGTTACACAATATATAGGAAACATTAATAAAAGGGAATATTACATCATTACGTAACATATTACAGATAAAAAGTTTAATCAAGTCCACCAATTTCGTTAAGCAGAGAAGACACTTTTCTTTACGACCACATCACATATCACATATCACATATCACATATTAATGTTATAAAATGGTAACATTAAAGCAAATAACATTATTAACTGCTTAATCATGTTAAATTATTACTATTAGTTCACATTTTCCGTATATAGGCGTTTTTTAATTTAATATTTCTTCGTCGTCGTCGACATCGCTTCAACCGATGGACGTCCACTGCTGAACATAGGTTTCACGAAATGATGCCCACAAGGCCCGATCTTGCGCCGCCTGGCTCCAGGGGGTACAGGCGGCCCTCTTTATATCGTCGGTCCACCTTGTGGGGAGGTCATCCTACACTGCGTCGTCCGGTGCGGGGTCGCCATTCCAGCACCTTCCGGTCCCAACGTCCATCGGTCCGTTGGACTATGTGCCCCGCCCATTGCCACTTCAGGTTCGCGATTTGTAGAGCTATGTCGGTGACTTTGGTTCTGCTACGGATCTCCTCATTTCTGATTTGATCGCGTAGACAAACTCCGAGCATAGCCCTCTCCATCGCACACTAAGTGACTCTGAGCTTTCGAATGAAGCCCATAGTCAGCGACCACGTTTCCAATCCGTAGGTAAGCACTGGCAACACGCACTGTTCGAAAACTTTAGTCTGCAGGCACTAATATTTCTTATTAATTACTAATGGTTACTACGAAAAATTATTATGAAAACTCACAAGATTTCAAGATTTATCTATATGTAATGTGTTTTAAGAAGTATGTGCTAGATGGCGTCAGAATTTACTTTATATTTTTTAAATATTACATGTCTAAGTAAAATTGTATAATTTGGATTAAGCTTCCGAAGGACTTGCTTTCTCATATTCCCACTGCATCGAGAAATACGTGGTTTACACCATGGGAACAGCTAATCTAGTATTGTATATAGAACGGGTATTAACTAAGGAATTGATTGAAATATATTAACAAAAAATGGATAATATGCTACGAAATATATTTCTAAATGTTTTGAACTTCATATTATTATAATGCTCTTTATATGTACATTTCCCAGTAAAGATGGTGCTCTTGAATAAATCGTTTCTCTAGGAATAATATAATACACATACCTGTATGTGTATTAGTAGCGGTCAAATCGCTATTTAGCAATAAGACCGCCCAATTGCACACTAAATGTATTTAATGTTAAAGTTATTGTATTTCACTGTGATTTTTTTTTGTGGTGTTCAATAAAGTATACAGTTATCTATCTTTCTTTTATATTTTCTGTAATATATTATATTGAAGAGTAAAACAAATAAAGTAAATGATTACATCTGCGTGACAGCGTGCGTGCTTATGCGTACGTGCGTGTCCGTGTACGTGCGTACGCGTGTGTGTCCGTTCATTGGCCTATGCGCGTGCTCGAGTTTACGTGCTTGCTACTGTACGTGTATATATCATAAAATAATTCCAAGTGAACCCGATATGCTCCACGCCAGAACAACTTTTATGTTTTTATTTCATGCGATATTGCAGCAAGGTTTTCTGAGCTCGCTATCCACTATTAAATAATCGGATATGCCACTAGAGAGAAGCTTTCGTGGCTTTGTTTTATTGAAAGAGTTTTTATATCATCCCGAGTTTAAAGCTAAATAGAGGTATAAAATAATGAACATTCACTTATCTTTTAACAACGATGTTATTACTACAGAAGTATGAAAATAATATCTCGTTTAATTTATTGTTGAGCTACTTTTGCAACTATTACGGTAAATTATTTTTTATATATTAATGTACAAGTATTCTCTTTCGAGATGTACTTGCTAGCAGATGTTTTGGATTTTATTCACGATAGCAAACATTTAGGACGTTGTATTTTATTATTTCTCTAAGTTTGGATTAAAGGAAGGTTCCGGAAGTGGTCTTTTTCCCGTTTTTAATTGTGTTATTATTTTGTAACATAAAATTTTTCTCTCATATTTAACAATAAAAATTACTAAGTATCACTTACGTAGAATATCTGACATTAGTTAATTCAAAAATACTCTACAGGTATTAAAAGGTGTTTTTTCAATCAGTCCAGTAATTTTCAGATTGATTACTATAAATTATTAAATATAAAAATCCAAACTCCAAAACTATTGTCTATAATATTAGAGAAGATATTTATTTGTAATACACTTTATTTCAGAACTTCCCTATACATAACACTAGCTGAAATGTTTTTTGGGTAGTATTTTCATTAATTTAGTTTTCAGTAATTTCATTGTTTTACAAATAAGAAAACCATAAATAGAATACTCGGCCAAAGGAATATTCCTACTAAATTTCAAGTCTCTACGCCTTATGGTTCCAGAAATATCGTGAGGAGTCAATAGATACCTGGATATCTCTCATATATATATATATATATAGAGATAGATATAGAAATAGATTTGACAATATGAAGTTCGAATCGTGATACATTATTTTATTTATTAGTTATATCTTTCGAATAGAATGTCCGATTTTAATCGTTATATAATAGGATCAAAATTTCATCTCAAATCATATAATAGGATAAGGATTAATACAGCGGTATGAATAATATGGTTTGGTTATTGTCGGCACATTTATTAACTTTTAAATGCAAAAATTAAGTTTTAGTGGTATAACTACAGTAGTTAGACATATGGTATCTAGGGCTTTTTTGAAGATATTAACACCTTCTGTAATATTGTAGAACATTTTTTTGTTCTATCTTCAATAGTATCCGCAGCGCACACGATGACAGATTTTTTGTGACTAATTTTTTCACACCTTGGGTTACATTAATGCGTTTTTCTTAGGGATCCCTATTTTTTTTTAGAAAGTAATATAGCCTATGTCGTGATGATGCGAGACGTGGAGAGTTACCAAAGCCATTACCCATCAGATTCAAGTTTTAATAAACCGTTGCCTCAGACAGATTCAAGGAATTTTCTGGCCGGACAAGATTTCAAACCAAGACCTCCTGAGCAGATGCCGTGATTCGGAAATGAAATCCTGCGCCGTAAGGACCTGGATAGACCACACTCTTCGAAGAGGACCTGTACATATCCCCAGACAGGCGCTGGAATGGACTCTTTAGGGAAAGCGGAAGCGTGGTCGACCCAGACAAACCTGGCGGTGTTCTGTGGCGGCGGATATGACAAAAATCGGAAAAACATGGCCCGAAATAAAGAGCATGGCACAAAACAGACGACGATGGCGGAGCACTATGGACGGCCTCTGCCCCATCTAGGGGACTCAGGATTTTAATATATAATATACTCTAAGTCAATGCAAAAGCAGCTCTGTAATGGTGCAAAAAATCGGTAACTTCTGTGTGCATTAAAGTATACATAAATCATTTACTTACCAGATATCCTCTTGATGTGCAATTGCGTTGCAAAATTATTGCCCATCTGGGACACATAGCTATCCTTCTTGCTAGATAGTTGTATGCTAAATCCGTCGGACTCCAAGGATGCCCTCGGAGCCCTAGCTGCCTGAACAGCTTTATTCTGGCACACTGGAGTTGGTGCTATCTTTGCCAGAGTTGCCTCTTGTGAACCTGTACTATCGCGTCTGCGATTCTTGTGATCCAACAACATGCTCGGAGTACAACCCATACTGATTGGTCCTACACTTTAGCACTAGCACTGATGCACTGCGTTATCATTTTCTTTTCTGTAACAAAGAAACAGCTGCTAAACATCTTGTATACACAATTTTTTCACAGCCTCGTAGGCGCTGTGGTGCGAGTATTCGCTATGCTAGTGGAGGTTCCAGATTCATTCCCCGGTAAGACGAATTTAGGAAATTATATTTTCTAATATGTCTGAGTCTGGACTGCTGGGAGGCCTCGGCTGTGGCTAGTTACCATCTTACCATCAAAGATGTACCGGCCAAACAAAGAGATTTGTGTTCCGGTACGACGCTGTGTAGAAACCATAAGGGGTATATGGCCTTTTACCAGATTAGCGCGCTTCCATCTTCGACTCTATCATCACTTACCATCAAGTGAGATCACAGTCAAGCGCTAAACTGCCAGCAATAAAAAAACCAATTCTTATGTCCGTGTATTTGTCACTGAAGTCCTCCTAAAAGACTGACCCGAATTGAAGTCTTTGGAGTGAAACTTCTTTAGGCGCATGAGGTTAAAATTTTTACGGATGAAAATTGTCGTCACTAATTCGTTTAAAGGTTAGGTAGTTTTAATATTTACAAATAACATGTGGCGTTTCAATTTGTCACTCGTCATTAAATATTTTTCATAAATTCTAAAACAAAATTTAATTAATAATTTCTAATATTGACAAAAAATACATTGCATTTTTATTCACATTCGTCATTTGAGATTTAAATAAATTATTTTCAAAACTTTTAATATTTTATTGACAATTAAATTCATTAAATTCCTAACATATCCTCCTTTTTTCTCTCCCTCTTAGTCTTGGAAGTACAAAGTTTTAGATTTGTATTAATATAAACAAAAAGTAGGTAATGTGAATAGATTTTTACAATTCCTACTATTAGTCCATTAGACATAGAGAACAAGGCTGCCTTTCAAATATTTCAGTTTATTGTCCAAATGTCAACAATCTGAACCAACTGCAATTCCTTTTAATAGTATTACATACTCGGTATATTCAATTCCTAAGTATTACTTTGCTTCTCTAAATAATAAGAGAGAGAGTTTTTAGAGCATAGACTAATCACGCTGCTCCACTGCGGTTTGGCAGGCATAGTACACTCTCTATTCACTCTCAAAGTTCAATGTGACGGGAATCTGAACCGGAGAGAGATCAGGCACAGGACCGACGGCTTAAAGTGCTCTCCGAGGTAATATTTATATATAAATAAAATGTATATGTTGCTTCCTTGGTCTCATATACGAGATCTACGTAGCAGAAATATTGTAGATAAATCAAATCTTTGTTTTCTTTATTTACTCTTAAAAGAGGATGACATAGGGTTGTAAAAATATTATTGGTGATTCCCTTCCATGATATTAAAATCAAAATCAAAATCAAAAATATCTTTATTCAAGTAGGCATATTACAGCACTTTTGAATCGTCAAATAATATTTTTTTTCTTTTCTTTTCCACACTCTAATTCTAATGTACGTCTGATGATGTTACTCCAGAACGACTTAAAATCTACAGTTACGAGGGTTCCTTCGCGCCCAGATCCGAGAAGAACCCACAATAAACTCAGTCGGGTGTTTTGTTTTTTTGTTATCATCATTATTACAATATCATATTAGTTTAATGTATTTCAATTCAAATTAGAGCAGTTCGTTCACTCCCACGCGTTTCTATCGTCTAAGTAATCTTGCAACTTATAATAAGATTCTTCTATCAACTTTCTTTTAACAAAGACTTTGAATTTATTAATTGACATTTCTAAAACGTCTTGTGGGAGCTTATTATATAAACGTATACAGTTACACTTAAATGAGTTGTTAATTTTATGCAGCCTACTAGAATTTACAACAAGTTTGTTTTTGTTTCGTAAGTTATTTGATATACATTCACTCTTTTTATTAAAAGAGTCAATGTTTTTATGTACATACAACAAGTTTTCTAATTTGTATACGCAGTGAACTGTCATTATGTTAACTGCCTTGAATTTGTAGAACTAGATCTAAGGACTTCGATAATCTTTCATTTCGGTTAAAAACTGTGTAATTTAAGACAGTACCCATATCTTTACACCCGCCTATGCGATCACTAAATACGAATTTTTCTATATTCTTACAATATCGAGAACTACAAGTGTTGATCTAACATCTAGTGATATAGAAAAATCAAGGGGTAATAGGTTAAGCTAGTAACGTGTCAAAGTGATAATGATTGAATGAATAATACCTCCATTTATTAAAGTTATCCTTCCTTACGTGGAGTACAAGGTAGATAAATAGGCGAAATTTATATCCTTTAACCGTTTCTGTTCTGTAGCACAAAAAATAATTAATATATCTAAAAATTTTGCAGCGTTACAAAACGGTGAACTCCGTGAAAAAATCCGTCTTGTATATATAGGTTCATATCATAAAAATTAAAACTTACTTCAAGAGTTTTCATTGTTATAACCGCTAATAAACACTCATACACCGTTAGTAGGGGTCACTTTGTAACCGATTTCTTTTTTTGCCTTTTCTATTGTCTGGTGGCATATATTGTTACGACGGTTACCGAGAAGCGAAATTGATTATACACATTATGACTTAAAAAGAAAGATGCGTATATTTTTGATTGCCAGAGTTGAGACAGAACTATCGTATTATGTCAACCGGTAGTTGACATGGGTAATCATAAGGTTATAATGTCCTCTCGACAGTGCAATCTACAACAGAATACTAATATGATAATATTTATGAAGCTCTAACCAGCAAATCTGTATACTTAAACAATTAATAATGTAATAACGCACGAGGTCGGATTGTACACAACAAATATTGCTCAATTGTTAATTAGATCGATGTATTTGTATTTTGTATTAACATTTGAAGCCACTAGTTTAAGGGCCTGACCAAGATTTCGTGGAAAACTGAGTTTTAACTTCTGTCTTGTTTCATTCGCTATAAACCTGACCAAAAGTGGATTTATCAATGAGACATGGTTGAATAACATGTTTTTCCCAGCAATAGTTCCAGGTTTATTGCTATTTAGGTTAAATAGGACTATTGGAAGGCTCCGGCCATGGCTAGTTACCACTCTATTGGCAATGTAAACAATCTACATTTCGCTACAAAGCTGCATAGAAATCACATTGGATAAATTACCTTTTAGCAGGTTAGCGGACTTCCCCTTGGTTACTGCAGGCAAAGATTCTAGCAAACGCCTCGCGGCGCAGGGCGGCTGCAAGTGCCTTAAGGGCACCAACTAATGCTATACTAGCAGAGATCACTGATGCAAAGGTGTAAGGATCTAAGATCTCCAACGGCGGGTCTGGTCACGACCACCGTATATACTCCAGTAGAAAGTCCAGCGTGGGGACCCGTCGGAGGGTATAGTTGGCGCAATGCTCCCTAGCCAAAATGGCGTGGAGGGCCTCATTCTGCAAAACTGTTATATCGCTGAAGGTAGCACATGAGTGGCAGAGAGAGGACTCCTTCCTAAGTTTCCCAGCGGGATTATTCCGGAGTACCAGCGTAGCTTGCGTCTACTGATACTCTGGTGTCCCACTAAAGGATGGGAAGGGTATAACTGGGTTTTAGTGGATATTCTGGCTTACTGCTAGCAAGTTCCACATTCCCGTTTAGATTTTATCTGAACGGGGTACGTAAAGGCATTTCCCAGCGTAAAGAAATAGGTTTGCTGGCGTCGTTCTTCGACTATATCATCATATATCAATTGATATCACAGCTAAGCTATCCAGAATTTTAAAACGTATCAGAAAATACATTTTTGCTCGAATAAAATGAAATTTCAGCCGCACCTTGAGTTGGCACGCCCTGTCAATTAGTGAAGGCGCTTGTATTGCTACAATGATAGGGATACAATTTCAAAACCTAAGACATCCTGTATTACATAATGTAATTAACTTGTTGTAAACGTGCTAATTTACTAACTAACCCTAAAGCCTTTGATATACCACGTGAAACAACATGATTGAATTTCAAAGGCTTAGAAAATTAATTAATCGACTTATATATATGTTGCTTTGTAAGTGTCGCCTCATGCTAGTAACAAGGGTAGATTGGATATTGTTGTACATTTAAAACATTATCTATATTTTTGAAGTGAAACTTCTTTAGGCGCATGAAGGTAAAATTTTGACGGATGTAAAGATGTACAGCTTTTTATGCTAATATTTCTGAAGGTTAGGTAGTTTTAATATTTACAAATAACACGTGGCACTTTAATTTGCCACTCGTAATTTAATGATTTAATATTTATATAAAATAAAAATATTTCATACGCTCTCTTTAATAACATTTAGTATTGACAAAAAACACGTGGCATTTTGGTATTAAGTTTCGACACTAAATATTTTAAAGATAATTAAAATCCTAACATATCTTCTTTTTTCCCTCCCTCTAACTGTCGGAAATCTTAAGTTTTAGACTTGTATAAATATAAACTGAGGGATATTGCCTGAAGTCTAAAGCCTTCGAACAGTGCGTATTGCCAGTGCTTTCCTACGGATCGGAAACGTGGACGCTGACTATGGGCCTCATTCGGAAGCTCAGAGTCACTCAGCGTGCTATGGAGAGGGTTATGCTCGGAGTTTCTCTACGCGATCAAATTAGAAATGAGGAGATCCGTAGCAGAACCAAAGTTACCGACATAGCCCTACGAATCGCGAACCTGAAATGGCAATGGGCGGGGCATATTGTCCGACGAACCCATGGACTTTGGGGCCGGAAGGTGCTGGAATGGCGAGCCCGCACCGGAAGACGCAGTGTAGGAAGACTCCCTCACAAGGTGGACCAACGATATAAGAGTCGCCGGTAGCCGCTGAAGCCAGGCGGCGCAAGATCGGGCCTTATGGGCATCATTTCGTGAGACCTATGTCCAGCAGTGGACGTCCATCGGTTGAAGCGACGACGACGACGAGCGAAATATAAACAAGACTTCAAAATTAGTTAGCGGAAGCAGTTTTTCTTCTGACATGTACTTTTACTTTGTTACGAAAATATATACAGTTATCCTTAAATTTAATTAAAAAGTTAATTTAATGTATTTAATTAAGACCAATTTCATTTTTATTTCTTATGTTATACGAATTGTAATCACTTTTGTTTAAATAATCAATAGATTAATACAGAGGTATGAATTAGGTTTGATTATTGTCGGCACTTTTATTAAATTAAAAATGAGTTACATTGGCATAACTACAGTAGTTGGACATATGGTATCATTGACTTTTTTGTAGATATTAATACAGTCTATAATATTGTAGAACATTTTTTTGTTCTATCATCAATAGTTTCCGCAGTGCACGTGATGCCGGTTGTGACTAATTTTTCTCACACCTTGGGTAACATTAATGCATTTTTATGTGGGATTCCTATTTTTTTTTAGAAAGTAATATATCCTATATCACTCAGCTTTATTCTGAAATTGGTACAGTCGTTTTTGTGTCAAAAAATTATAAACATATATAAATAAATAGATTAAATGTTTTTATACTCATGCTATACTTGTGTTCTTGGTAATAAACATTAAATGCAGCAACTCAAAAGATATTTTCCTTCTTAGTTTTTTTATTAATTTTATCGCAATATTGCAAACTCTTAGTAGCCTTTAGGTTATGATAAAATAAATACGGCACAGGGATTCTATCGTTCATATAAAAGCCGGATCTTCCGCCTCGGGCTCTTATATCCACTCTGACCATCAGAAATGTATCTCTTTTTATAATATTTCCTTTTCAAGTTTGGAACTTTAATGAAATTAAATTGAATCGTTAAGAGAACATACAAAATAAACGTTTTTATAAAAATAAAAAGTTACTCTTTCTGAAATCAGGGATCTGCCTGTGAAAGTGCCATCAAAATTGGTTCAGCCATTTCAAAGATAAGCAAGAAGAAATATTAGTGAAAAGCTGGTAATATGAAATCAATGCATATCAATTTAATTTATTTGTAAAGATTTACTTGAGAGTCGCGTCAACTTCAGTATGTATAGAAGAATAGGCAACTTACAACATTTATGACAACCGAACAACGATATTACTTCTACAATCTCAGTAGAAATTCTGGCAGAGCATTTCGAACTACGATTTACGACAAACGCCTCTGCCAATGACAGAGCAGGAAGAGGTGGTGGAGGGTTCTTCTCGACCGAAACGCCGATGCCCCGAAAAAACGAATACATTTCCACGTCTGAGCCTCGGCAAGCCATCCTCCGACTGCCGTAGGGGAAGGCACCGGGGTGGAATGGAATTTCCATAGCCGCGTTGCCCAGGAATGACCTCGTAGCACTCACGAGACTCTTCAACGAAATTCTCCGCACAGGCCACTGTCCGATGACGTGAAAGCTAGGGAAGGTCATCACTCTTCCTAAACCCGGCACGGACCGAAGATATCCAGCTAGCTACCGCCCGATCAGGTTACTACTGCTCGTGGACAAGCTGTTTAAGTGTCTACTGCTGCGAAGACTGTTACCACACCTCTATTTCGCGAGGAGCAATTCGGTTCCGCGGCAGTCACTCATCAACGCTTTAGCTGACAAGGACGCTCCACCAGATCACCAGTGAGATGAACGACGGCAGAAGTATAGTTGGGGTTTTCTTAGACCTGGAGAAGGCCTTCGACCGCGTCTGGCATACCGGCCTCCTAAAAAAATAAAAGCGGAACCCTCTTCATTCATTAGTAAAGAACCAGGTGTTCAGCTTTTGCATTCTGCCTTGGTGTTGCGGATGAGTCCGACGGAGGATTAACGGAGGCAGGAGGAGGGGCGCAAATAAGCGCCGCCTTGTATTCCGCCTCCTTCGGCGGTGAGAGGGAGCTTCAACGGCATTCTCATTCTCTCTCTCTCTCGTGAGCCTTCTTCAGCCAATCTGCCGTCTCGCAAAAGAAGGCCACATTCGCCAACCATCTCACTGTAGAGCATTGCACCTATAATGGTCCCCAACGAGAGTTCGCCGCCAAACAATGCCACCAGAAGGTGACGCGGGAGTCCCCAGGCAGCACATTTTGGCAGTGTGATGCGCTGCCCCACACTGACAACATACGGGTGACTTCTCCCGGCCAATTTTGTGCAGGAACTTTCCGAAGCACCCATGTCCGGTCAGAACCTGCACCATCCTGGCGTAGTTACTAAACACCCTATTACCATCTGATATAGTAGCGTCCTTTCTGGAGGGTCGCCGCATCTACATCGCTGTGGAAGAAGCAAGTTCGCAACCCCGCCCAATCCATGCGGGAGTTCCCCAGGGCAGCTACTTCTCACCAAGCTTCTGCACGGCGTATACCGATATTATCTTCACCGTCCGCTACCATATTCTAAGCGAGGGGGAAACGGACCTGCTGTTGTTTGTTTGTGCTGACGATAGCGCGTACGTCGCGTCTTCATACTCTAAGCAGCACGGCGTCATCAAATTACACCGTCTGCTAGAACTGCTGCCGGAATGACTGGACAGGTCGAAGATGTCAGTCAATGTTGGCAAGACGTGCCATTATGTTCGGCCGTCATAAGCCGCGGCGTCAGCTGAACATTGGGGGGCAGGGCGTATAGTGGCAGACCTCAGTGCGCTACTTGGTATGCCGCATCAACGGTGGGTTGCTTATGCCGTGGGCCAGGCAGCGGCCACTCTTTACCTCAACTCTTCCAGTAAAAGCTGAGTTTACTTCCGCTCCAGACTGACGTATGCGTCTCCCACCTGGTACTCTTTTTTGTTTAGGGTATCAGAGGAGGAGGCTGCAGAACCGACAAAACAAATGCCTACGTATAATTGAAGAAACTTCGAGCTCCGAAATAACGTCATTCACCGTTACAGCAGGACGCCCACACAGAAGCGTTCCGACAGCTTGTTTTTCGATGAAAGCTTCCAAGCGGCATTAATTGAGAACTCCAACCGATGTCGTTATGTTTAAAAGAAATCCCATAAAATCTTGACGAATTACATGGTTAAACCTTTTATTGCATTGTTTGTTGGGGAAAACCGCATAAAAATCCGTTCAGGAATTTTAGAGTTTATGGTATACACGTTGTGGTATAAAAGAAGACGTAGTGACTAAAATTGAGAAAGGTATGCTTAGATGGTTTGGGCATGTAGAGAGAATGAATGAAAGGAGACTGACAAAAAGGATTTATGAGTCAAGAGTGAATGCGAAAGTTGGAAGGGGAAGACCAAGGCGAACGTTCCTGGACCAAATCCAGGACATTTTAAATAACGGCCAGGTCAAGAGTACTCTAAACCGACGAACTTGTATGAAAGGTTTAATGAGAATGAAAGAAGCGAAGGAGATATGCAAGGATCGTGGCAAGTGGAAGGATGTTGTCTCTGCCTACCCCTATGGGAATGAGGCGTGATGCTATGTATGTATGTATACAGACAGACATGGCTGAGAAGTTTGTACATGTATCAAAGAATTGTATTTTGTCGAGGTCGTTTCTCTTGGTAGCAGAGATATCATAACAAAAGCAATCCTAAACAAAAATGTTCTGTGCTTTAGCTAAAATTGAATATTAAAATAGCTCTCAGTGAACTAAGATTTCCCTTTGTTGTCTCGTCTGTCGGCGTTCAGTTTATAAACGAAATACATTTTGCATTTTATTAATTTAACGAGACAAATTCTGTTACAGTGTTCGTAGTTGACTGCAGAATTGAAATAATTAAAGTCGGTTTCTTAGGTTTCGAGGAGTAAAATAAGATGAGAGGTGTCGACGAATGTAATCCTATTCTCGAAATGTTCTCCAAGACGGAGAACTCTAAACTTTGCAATTAGAAGTATTTGTTTTTATATTAAACTTGCTGTTTCACTCAATATCAATATCAGTCTTCATTTTAAAAGCTCTGTCTTCTGAGGTTTTAAGTTATATAATTTCTTCCAAATTATTAAAAGTCCACAAATATTTAATACAATATATTAGACACTACATTACTCCAGAATACTATATTTATCATGTCATTGGTCTAGTGGTTAGTCCATGAGGTCCTGGGTTCGAGTCCTGGGTCGGGCCAATTCAGAAACCAATATTGAGTTTTCTATTAAGATTTTCTCAATATTTGCCCGAAGTTGGGAAGTTGGCGGTGTGATCCACCCCCGTGCCTCGGAGAGCACGTTATGCCGTCGGTCCTGCGCCTGATCTCTCTCCGGTCGTGTCGGATTACCGTCACATCGGACTATGAGAGTGAAGGAATAGAGAGTGCACTTGTGCACTATGCCAATCCGCAGTGGAGCAGCGTGGTGGGTCTATGCTCTAAAAACCCTCTCTCATGCGAGTGAGGAGGCTTGTGCCCAGCAGTTGGGACGTTACTGGGCTGCTACTTACTTTTTTTTTTACTATATTTATGATTCACATCACTTTAATTATTTATCACTTTAATAATTTCAATACTTACTATTAAAAAACATAACTAAACTGCCTCGTGTATCTTTACCAGAGTTTTTATATGGCTTCCCCGTGGTGGGGCGAAACATCGGTAAAGATACAGTAAAGAGCACGAAAGAGCGCTTCCGTTTCCTTTTAAACAATAATTGCAGTAAACTAATAATTGTACTACTTCCGCTTTAACAATACATCTCCCAATAAATTAATAATTGTATTTAATTGAATTTTAAGTCATTCATCGTCATCGTAAATTTTTCTATTGCGAGTAAAACTTCTTTAGGCGCATGAGGATTAAAATTTTACGGACGAAACACGTCACGAAGACGTGCAGCTAATTGATTGAAGGTTAGGTAGCTTTAATATTTACAAATAACATGTGGCTTTTTAATTTGCCACTCCTCATTTAATAATTTCATGTACTATTTTTCATAAAACGTAATATAAAAATATTTCATTAATTGACGTTTTTAAACTTGTAACTGGAAAACAAACATATAATAATTTCTAATATTGACAAAAAAACACGTGGCGTTTTTATTTACAATTTGAATTTGATTCTTCATTTGAGATTCAATATTCATTAATTATTTGTATTAATTTTCGACACTTAATTTCTTGTTTAATGACACTTAAATTCATTAAATTTTTAACATATTTTCCTTTTTCGCTTCCTCTGAGTCACGGAAATCTAAAGTTTTAGCTTTGTATATAAATATAAACAAGACTTAATAATTAGTTTCCCAAAGAAGTTTCACTTTATGCGCACGTATTTTTACCTTTTTTTTAATTTAAAGTATCAATACATTTCATTCATCATCAGATGTGATCACAGTAACCTGATAGCAATAAAACAATTAGAATTTAATCTTCTGTTACCTTTATAAATCACTGGGGATATTTTTATTTCAATGAAGTCTAATAACAGAAGTGACCATGTATGAATGTATAATGTAATTATATTCATAAGAACTGCATTGTCCAGAAGTTATCAGAGCATAGGCTGAAGTAATTAACCAATCCCCAACGTGCTGAGATGTAGTCGAGAGGCATATTGTTCGATAGATGAGAGAATATAGACTATTCTTTCGAGACTAAGCCTTTGTTTACACAAACAATTCATCAGTGTTATACTACGTGAGAAAATCTTTTACATTTTAAAAGTTAATAAAACTACCGACGATAATAAAACCATATTATTCAAACCTTTGTATTAATCATTATCCTATTAATTTTAGAAAGAAGAAAGAAAGAAAAAGCATTTATTCAAAAGTGGTATTACATACAGTATTCTTACTTAATATAACTTCGCAGTATTACTGTCTGTAACACCACCTGAAAAGGGTTTACAGCTCAGCTGTTGTCGTGTGTTTTGGAACACACGACGCTGATTTTCAGCTGAGACCCCTGGTGACGCCACAGAATATTTAAATTGAAATAAACAGCTAACTACAAGAAAAACTTAA